>JACEVL010001108.1:0-95000 GCA_020284085.1 Aporrectodea caliginosa
TTACCCAATAGCATATGGGATTTTCCAAGATTTCCCAAGATTTCCATGAACTTGGGATTTTTCCCAAGATATGCATGAACTTGGGATTTCCCAAGAATTTTGTGAACTTGGGAATTTTCCCAAGATATGCATAAACTTGGGATTTCCCAAGATTTCCATGAACTTGGGATTTTTCCCAAGATATGCATGAACTTGGGATTTCCCAAGAATTTTGTGAACTTGGGAATTTTCCCAAGATATGCATAAACTTGGGATTTCCCAAGATTTTCGTGAACTTGGGATTTTTCCCAAGTATTGAAAGGAGTGGTCGCACTGCTCGCAAGACTTATTATAGTTATTCTGGTTTTTCCACGGAAGCTCATTCAGAATCCGTTCACCGTTTAGACTTTAGCTGGCTTAATGTTTGTGTTCGATGTTCGATGGATAATTATTGTAATAAGATGGGGATAAGTTAAGAATCTGTTAATACATTGGTTGTTAGGCTTTACATCGAAGTATTTACGAAAAACAAGCAATGTGTAGGCCTATTAACCGCTTCTAAAAGTTTTAGTCTCGGCTAAGAAGAAAGATTCATTGAGGATTTATTCAGCGAGCCCTTTCTTGGGATTTCTGAATGGAGAGTGGTCGCACTGGTAGGCGTGTTTTGCTTGGGCCAAAATAGCTTATTACAGCTGGTAGCGCTTGCCGTAAACGGTGTTTAAAACAAAATCAAGTTGAGTAGAAAAAAGATTCCAGGCTAATTTTACTTACTGAAAACGTTAGGATCTAGCCTGTATAAATTTTTGCATAAGAGTTGCTTAAAAGACTAAATTCGTGAAAGGATGTACTCGATCTGTGGTACTTTCTGTTTGTTTCGGGTATTTGGTGATGATAAAAATAGATCGGTGACGTTTTATTTACTTCCTGTTAGCGCAGTTCTATCCGTCGAATATAGGTCAAGGATTTATGTGTTCGTTTGTTTTGATTTATTTGTTAGATGCTAACTTCAATCAGTAATAAGTAAGCTAATCCGTAATGAATTTACAACAACATTCTAACAATAAACGTGTTGTATTCGTATTGACACCAACTGTTGATTGTTGTTACGATGTATGTAGGCCTACACCAGAGTACGGGTATGCAATTGGTTTTATTAAATATACTTACTTTTAATGCGCACTTTTCAGTTGGTTAATTTGATATCAACCAACAACCTCTGATATCAACCTGTTTGACCCTCTAATTTAATGAACAATGTCTGAATCTGCCGTAGAGATTACAAATGCAAGGATGGCTGTCCCGTAAATAGTGAAACCGATTACTGTGCCCAGTGCAATGGTCCTGTGTAGTGTGTGTCTGTGTGGGTATGCTCAACTCCGCCTCTGTATGCTTGCGTCCGTCTATGTAGGTTCCATCCTGTCCCCCTGTACTATATAGACCAAATTCTGTGCTGTTCACCGGAAGTCAAAGCCGTGAAACAACTGCGTCATGTTTAAAAATAGCATGAACCTTCTACGGGTCGGACTTAAAATACAAGCATTCTAAAATGATCGAGTCTGCCTGTAAATGAGTTGACCGTTCATATTGGGCATCGAAACTGGAAGTGCAAACGGGGTTTAATGTTCTTGTATGGCACATGATGGATAAATAATAATAATAGACCAGAAAGTCAGCTTTTGTTAAGGCCGATCGAATTTTATTATTAACAGTGGGTGCGCTTTCACAGTGTGTTCTAAAAACAGAAAAAAATCGGCGTTTCAGTGTCTTTGTAAAAATAAGGATGGAAGTCAATTGGCTGGTAGCTGTTTGGAGTCTATTGTGTCCGTAAGCTGCTTATAGAGCCCGTGACACCTAGGCAGGCCTACTTGAAAATAATACAACCGCCATTGAGATGGGGCTCTGGAAGCCTGAAGGAAACTCAAAATCGGTCTTGGGGAGGGGCCAGGGACCATGGGCCGGAGACTATAGGCAGGAGACCATGGGCCCTGGCCCCAAATCGTCATAAGACATATTGACTGATTTTATTTAGCAACAGCCTACCACAGACTCTTCTTTACTTACATGGGGAATTGTCTAGGACTCAAAGTCGATCTTGGCCCCAAACTGTAGTGTACCGATGGCAAATCGTTTGGAAGACCACCGTTTGGATTGAAAAGGCTACTGTGATGGATTGTTGACTTATTTAAGATTGTTTTGGCCCCACTTCGGCCTTATAATCTACTTTCCTTGTGAAACTAGAAATCGGATTGATGAAATTAGTGCTTGCGTAAATAGAAGTTGGATTGATGACAATTGTCAGGGACATTCGTATTAAAATGCCATGCATATGAAACGATGAAACGATCTCTGTTTAAACCGTAGTTTAGGTTGGTAAATTAATACCATCTTTTCAATGCCTTGCTTTACGTTGGTAAGTAGGCAGTCTAGCAATGTCCATAGGGCTACTGTCAACAATTCCACCTCTATTTAAGCGAAGAATTTCTTTCATCAATCAAATTTCTATTTAAGCAAAGAATTAGTTTCACCAATCCAACTTCCAGTTTAAATTGAAAGTTATATGTGCAAGAAAACGGCTTACATAATCTCCTCTAAGCGAGAAGAACATGATCCCCAGGCTAAGACATAACTATATAATATCTTTTGATTCCACTGGAAAAAGTTTATTATAGGTCCATTATTGGAAGGATCTATTGCTGTTCCCTGTTTGAATATGAGTAACTGTAAATGTTTTCATTCCATTGGGTACCACGCCTGTTATTAAAGAGTAGTTGATTATAATTATGTATAGTAGTGAAGTCTTGATGGGAGAAAATTGGACTAATAATGCAAGGGTCTAATTGGTCATATCGCTTTTGTCTGTTCTCGAATTGACTATTGCCAGCTGTGGGTTAATTTCAAAGTTGAATTAACCTCTAGTAGCTTATTAGGTTAACTGCAAAAGAACTATGTTACTCTCTGAAAAGTTTTCACATTTCACATTCTCATCTAGTGTCCGTGACTTGGGTGTCACCATACATAATTCTCTCACCTTCACTGAACACATATTCACGCCTACACGTTCTTCTTACTTCCAACTTAGGCGCCTCGGGGCTATTCGCTGATGTTTCATCCTCTATCTTCACCTTAATTGTCCACGCTTTTGTCTGTTCTCGATTTGACTATTGCAATTCTTTCCTTGTAGGGTCACTGGAAATGCTTTTTTGTGTGCATTTGTAATTGTGTCAAAAAAGCTGTGAAACTTTACTTGGATCAAACTATGTCCTATTTGTAATAGATGTTAAATGTAATTAATGTTATCAGCAACTTCAAAGGTAAACTAATGAAAATTGCTTAATTTTAAGATGTGTGGTAAAATTTTATCATTATCATTTATTCCTATGCTGGCAATAGTGCAGGTATGCTACAGTCCAAGAAAGCACAAAAAGAACTTCAAAGTCAAAACCATAGGATCTGCTTCTGCTGTTGTGAGCGCTGCAATAGTTTCAAGAAGTATAAATATTTTTGTGTTTTGGCGGCCATATTGGCCGCCATCTTGAATAGTAGCATTCCAACAGTATTGCCACTATGATAAATCGATTCCTTGACCTTGGTAATGTTAAATTTGATACTTCATTTGTTATTGTAGCTTACCAATGACCTGATATATGGACATTTGTCTGTTTTGGCGGCCATATTGGCCGCCATCTTGGATAGTTACATTCCGATACTTTTGCCACTACGCTAAATCGATTTCTTGACCATGAAAACATTATATTCGACACGTCATTTGTTATTGTAGGTTACCTCTGAAGTGATATATACATATTTTTGTGTTTTGGCGGCCATATTGGCCGCCATCTTGGATAGTAACATTCCAACAGTATTGCCACTATGATAAATCGATTCCTTGACCTTGATAATGTTAAATTTGATACTTCATTTGTTATTGTAGCTGACCTATGACCTGATATATACTGTTTTTTTGTTTTGGCGCCATTATTGGCCGCCATCTTGGTTAAAATGCATTTTTGGGGGTGATGCCGTGTTCCGATTTTGTCCAACTTTCGGTATGTTCTTCCCCAGACCAAATACAGCAGAAAATCAACATAAAACGTTTTCTTGCAATTTTTTTGGGGTCATGTTGTATATCTATCCGACTAAAAGGAGGAGACGCCGCCGTTGCCCATCCTGGTCCTGTTACAAGGACACGTCGCTGAGAGCCGGCGAAAGAGAGAGAACGAGTCAAGACGGAGACGTCGACGGATGGCTGGGGGACCGATTGTCCCTGCCTCCGTAACCAGTGAGCTTTGGGGCTCGCAGTGAAAGCAGTTTTACGCACCGAACTGTGAAGCTCGGTTAGGGACGCCGCCGGGGCTTGATGGACTCGTGCCCGGTTACCTTGCCTCTGTGGATATTCCGCTAAACCTTAGACGTTGTGCCACCAATCAGGACGATTCCAGACACGGATCAACTGTGATATTTCCGGGGTGGACATACTGCCATTCTCTGAACAAGTGGGGGTTCTTTCTTTCAGGGCAACGCGAACTCTGGACACTCAATTGCATCGGCGCTCACGGTCAAGGACGTTGACACCTCTGAACTTCTCCGCTCTTTGGATAGACTTTGTAAGTAGTCAGAACACGAATCAGCTCGGCTGAGCTCAAGCGAGTTTTCTTTTGTGCCAGAATAAAAGGTTGAATCATAATCATATACGTCTCCTGTCATACTCCGGGAACCTTACCAGCGGAAATTTACGAAGCACCTCCGAAGCGTGGGGAAACCATCGGTATCCTGGTCCTGGTATTTAGAGTTCGATTCCCCGGGTTCGCGACAATATGTACTGGATTTTTATTTTAGTTACTACTTAGTTACAAAAAGGCTAAGAGAAATTGCCTTCAGACGCAGCAGCTGTGCACATTAAGACGCCTTACACTTAAAAAGGCTTTGAAGATAGGTTGTATTCAGCTTCATGAATACATTAATTTTAACCTTGACGCTAAAAGTTCATTTGTTCTGATGATGAGAAGTAGCCATTCCAGAGTGATCCTCTACCCTGTTTTGAATTATTGTTTTCACTTTGAAAAATAAAGAATAAATTAACCTTACAATAATTATTTTAGCAGCAACAACAATCAATCTCTTAAATGTATTATTCCTTCCGCATCGTAATAATTAAACATTGCATCAGCAGCACGGTTATTAGAAGCGCTCTTATTATATAATTATACATGCCACATAGAAATATTTCTATGTAATAACAACTGGAAACAAAGAGAGACGTTGTAAAGCTCGCAAAATTACCAAACACATTGAAAAACACAGTCATTGGCACAGTTGAGTCTGTTAATTTACTGCACCTTAATATCTCACTAGTTTTGATTGTCTTCGCCGAGTTCTTTTCTATACACCTCTTTCTATCACTCTTTGCAGCGCAGACTTCTTTGTATGTGGATGGTGATACTTGGGATGATTGAGTAGACCAGTCGTGTTTTAACGGGCTATGAGCTGGTCGCATAACTTTTCCTCATTAAATCCAACCCTGTGATGATGCACAAACTTTCATTTGTGACCGATTCGTACTTGAAATGACTCCATACCACATTACCACGCTTGAGGCCGCTCAAGATCTTTAGAGACAGTTTTACTACAAGATTACCATGACTACTAACTTTGCGAAATTGCGCTAGTCAACTTGGGTCACAATGATTCGCTATAGAAACGTTTACAAAAAACTTAATTTAATAACATTCCCCACTACTACTGGGTTAATGAACAAATCCAATAACCAGGGCGAATGTAGGCTATTACTTCTAGCCCATTTCACGTTCTCAAGCTTGTCCATGATGCACTTTTTATTTTTATTTTTCATAGGCGTAACGAAAATAACGATCAATTTCCGTTAGTGTTATTTTCGTTATAGTTATAGTTAGTGATATTCTTAGCAACAGCTATAGTTATAGTTAACGAAATAATTTTATTTTCGTTAAAGAACATTTTCGTTAACGTTATCTGGTCAGTATTCATAAGAAGTGCTTTAAATGGGTTTATTGAATGGTCATTACCAATTCTGGTACTATGTTTTGATGGCATGGATGACTTCTTCTTCTTACATGAGAATCAAATGATAATTACAGGTGAGTGATCAGGTATGTCAGAGCAGAATTTATAGGTATAGGCCACATGTTAGTAAATATGTTATCAAGCGTTAGTTTCAGTTATCCTAGTAGGTTAGAGTATGGAATGCAAGAAGTGGTAAGAGGAATGGGTATCGACACCCAATTATTCATCTCATTCTCTTTTAGCAGCTTCTCTGACTCCATAGATCATCTTCTCCGTGCGGTAAAACAAATCTCCTACTGGATGACCTCAAACTGGTTGTGCAACTCAAAAAAATCCCTCTATTTCCCTCAACCTTGACTCTGTATCCACTCACACATTCATTGCAAATTCTCCTGTCCTCAACCTAGGTGTGACTTTTGACCAGAATCTTAGCTTTTCCGATCACATCACCCATCTTTGCCGCTCTTGCTTCATGCACATCCGTGACCTTCGTAGAATCCGCCCTATAATATGTTCGACATCAAAACCGCATCTACAATCGCCACATCAATAGTTCACGCCAAATTAGATTACTGCAATGCTCTCTTCCTCAACATAGATACCACCCAAATAAACCGCCTCCAAGCAATTCAGATTGCCCTCGCCCGTGCTGTCACCAAAACCCCCCAAACACCACCACATCACCCCTGTCCTGAAATCACTCCACTGGCTAAAGATTCTTGAACGAATAGAATACAAAGTCATATCACTCACCTACAACACACTTCAATCCTCCCAGCCCTTGTATCTCCGTCAGTTGTTCACGGTCCAACCTCTTCGTTCAACCCGTTCATCTTCCACCCTCACACTACTCCGCCCTTCCGTCACCTCATCGCTTAAATTTGCAAATCGCTCCATAGCCTTAGCTGTACCGCCTGTTTGGAACAAACTCCCGCCTGTGCTACGACAAATATCCGATCCATCCCACGAACTCACCAAAACCTCACCTCTTGCTATCTCTCTACAGGTCTTTCACTCAAAACTGAAAACACTGCTTTTTCACAAATCCTATCCCGACTCATCTTCTTCCCTTTACCCCTCACCTCCCTCGCCATTTCAACTCTAAGCATCATCCACCTTAGCCGTCTGACTGTCTGCCTACCTGACTCTCTGGATTTTGACCCCCTGCCTATCTATTCTGTTTTGATTAAGCGCCTGTGAATAAGCTGTTTACCGCGATTTCGCTTTTGTGGGCGTTGTAGAAGTTCAGAGTTTACGATTACGATTACGATCTAAGAAATTATTGGGCAGTTCATGCTCATTGTGCTTTGATAGATCTGCATTAAAGTCTTCCAACAATATTATGTAGCTCTTTGTTACTTTTGATTGATTACAATTTGGCCAATGTAGGTTCAGATAAAGCACATGTCAAGAAGCTAATGCAAGAGGAAGGAGGATCAATAGGCCTATTGTCGAACTGGAACTAAAAGGAGATTGTTGTTCAGAACACACACTTTTTATATGGAAACTTTGCACCTGTATAATATATAATTGTATAATGTAGAATGTACTATAATACTATTATATATTACATGTAATATAATGTGATACTATATGCGTAGTGAGTACTGTCGTTCATTGAAAATTTAAGTTAAACCTTACAAGGCTAACAAACAATCTAAGAATCTGTTGATAAATTTCAAATATCTTTACGGCAATGGTATCGGTCAACCCGCATAAAGAATACAAAAATGTGCAGACATTTTCACATTGAAATTCAAATGAAATCACAAGAAGCACCTGCCAACAAGAACCGACAGCATTACTTTGTAGACTAGAATTACTCACAATGCATGTAGATTGTGCCAATCATCGTGTGCCACCCACTTTGTTAAATTGAAATTTTGCCACTACGCAGGCCACAGGCGAACTGGATAAGTTAACGTTATTCTTTTGCATACATACTTGGTCAAATCGATTTTAACCCGCCAAATGACAATTAGGCCTAACAGGCCAAAACCAGCTGCAGATGCTGGGTTTATATATCACCCTACATCTCGCAACTCAATGACAGCCGTGACACACTCAGATGCGACGTATCACCTGGTTTTGTCATTAAACGAATATAATATCAAGCGTTCGTAGTGTCCAGGTTCAAAATTTAAAAAAAAATCATCACTTCTGTTATATCACGTCAAGCACACAATTATAAAACATCGTAGCAACAACAATGTAGACACACTGACACAATTAATTATGGGACAGAGAAATATTTATAGCAATTGATGACAGTGAAAATGTATTAGCTGAACCTGCATAGAGGCGATGGATTAGCTAAAACCTTTGGAACAGCCCACGCTTGCACAGTAGCGATAGCTTTGAGATCGATCAGAATTGTAACAGATAAAAACTAGTTCAAAAGCCCAGGCCGAGGTATTAAAGAGGGTCATAAGCCGGTTTAAACTATCACCACGTGTGAGCGATAGCTCACTACACACACGAGTCCTGACTCAAACACGACTGACCTTATTAACACAGTCGATAAGATCATCACATAATATATTGTGGGGCGCGGTGGTGTAGGGGTATGTTCGGTGCCTTGCAGCCGGAGGGTTGCGGGTTCGAATCCACCTCAAGCCGCCGCGTAGGGACCCTGGGCAAGTCCTTCACTCGCAATTGCTCATGCGCTTCGGCGTGAAGCTCCGATTCAGTATCCGCGCTGTAGTCGGGAGCGCCTCTGAGTAGAAATCTTGAAGGGGCGCTATAACAAGTGCTCATACATACATACATACATACATACATATATACCCCAAGCCGCCGCCATAGCCGCCGAGCCACCAAATTTTTGTCCAAGCCGATTAGCCGCCGGAAATTTTACGGCTTAGCCGAAAAACCGCCGAGAATATTTTTACGGCTAGCCGCCGGAAAAAAGTTCAGCTAATTCAGCTTGAACACGCACAAAGTTGTAATTATGAAGTTTTCCCGCTGGGTTAGTAGTTTGTAGGCTACATAGTTAGAGCGCAATAAGCGATGAGTGCAGCTCATGGCCGTCTATTGTGATGGACTTATTGAAACTATACTGTTTCGTATGACTTTCTGTGTGCCACTAATAATTGTTCAGTTTTATGGCATTGTAACAGTTGTTCTAATGTCTAATTAATTGGCTTTTGGAACTCTCTATAGTCGATACACGTTTTGAACGAACTATGTCTTAAGCCGCAATTTTTTACGGCTAGCTGAAAAAGGTAGTTTACGTCATTTTACGGCTAGCCGAAAAATGACGTTAATTTTCCAAGCCAGCCGTTAGCCCAAAAAATTGCGGCTTGGGGGTATGCATACATACATACATACATACATACATATTTCTACATAGAACAATCCTTTCAATACATTTGTATTGGTTCTTAATACCTACTCTAAGTATATTGTCCTGTCATTGTAGGGTCTGATTTCGCGATAGTTCCATAATATGATTCACATAAACACAATGAAACCCAAAGCATCGCTCATTATGAGATGACACACTAAGTAGGCCTACATATCATGGTGTATATGACAATTATGACATGACTTCTTATCCCTTTTTATCCAAAGTTTGTAAATTATGCTGAACATCATTTGCAAGTTTTCAAAGTATGCAGAAAATCATTTGTAAACTTGATAACTCAAACATAAAATACAAATCACCGATAATGTTAATTAGACTTAAACAATCCACTTATATGTTTTCCAGGGCCGTATTAAGGGGGGGTGCTAAGGGTGCTGCAGTACCGGGGGCCGCAGTTTTGAGGGGCCCGCATTTTCGGAAGTAATGAATTTTTTTAATGTTAACTCTAGTGAAAACGTTGTTATGTCTATATTAACGTGTGCAAGTATGGAGGGGCCAGAGGAGACATCAACGCAACATCTGACATTAACAACTGATCATCCTTGGACATTGACGAGTCCATGGCTGATATTTAGTGGTCAACCATTTGATGATTTTGTGCTGGTCATCTGTTTCTTTTGTAACCTTCTAGACGCATTGTTCATCTGAGTCAGACACGTAGATACAATTTTCCTTCTCACTGGATCCAATGTCAGCGGGAGATTTAATCTCCTTTAGTTCGCATTTCTTCTGAAGACGAAATGGATATTGATCCTCAAAGACAAGAACATTTGAGGCAGAATAATAATGATCGACAGAGGACGCAAGACTGGAACAAATAGACAAAAAATACAAAACCCCTTTATAAACAGACTGGAAGACAACACAAACTAATGCTCCTGTAGTTAATTTAACTGTCTGCTCATTTTCTCTTTCGTTGTCTGTCTATCGTTCTCAGTTTGTCTGCAGCTGGTTTTTACCGCTTTCGTTTTTTGCTATTAACCTTTTGACTTCATACAATTCTCTTTCTAATTAACTGAATTTTTACTGCTCATTATCAATGCCATACTTACTTAGTTCCTCTTTGAATACCTGTCCCGGTCTTTGATGTCTGGGTATAGGCCTATCCATTTTAATATTTTTTTTACATACATATACTGTACCTTCCATCTCACTACAAGCCTTTTCTGGCCTTTTTGCCTTTTCCACTGTAGCATCTTGTCATCCAATCCTTCCATTTGGTTTCTGCTAAAGTCTTGCTACAACTCAAAGTACTCTATCAAACACAATTTAATTAAAATAATATTGCACTCTTGCGTCGTCGAAACACCCTATTGGTAGATGAAATTTCTTTCTCCATAAAAAATTCTCTCCAGACTCTCTTTCTGGGTCCACATTTTTCATTTATTTTCACTCCATTCGCATAAATTTGCGGCATTTTATGCTGGTTGTGCGCTGTCTTAGTCGCTTCATTAATCTTAGCCCTGTAATGTTGTTTACACTGTCATGTTTTAATTTTCTTTATGATGAATACGTTCATATGAACTTGCCAACGGTCTTGTTGAATTGATTCCTGTCAACGTTGACCATTTTTGAAGTGGATGGTTGAATATTTTTAAAGATGACATCTCTCAGATGATTCTACTCGTACAGCCTCTGAATATGTCTAAGGGCTTCTTGTGTATGACACCAGATCCAAACGACCACAGTCTGTCTGTCCAGATGAGAGTTCAAGATTTCTAAGCCTTTCTCCCTCAGTTGACTGAGGGAGAAAACAGTTTGATATGAACACGGTTTGGTTCTGTTTCGAAGATCTTCGATTTTCTGTGTAATTTCTGATGAAGTAGTTGTGTTTCCTTTGACGTCGTCTACTTTGCACTACGAGTTTGCACATCAACTTTAATTAGCCTACACCTAAAAGCAAACAGTTTGATATGAACACGGTTTGGTTCTGTTTCGAAGATCTTCGATTTTCTGTGTAATTTCTGATGAAGTAGTTGTGTTTCCTTTGACGTCGTCTACTTTGCACTACGAGTTTGCACATCAACTTTAATTAGCCTACACCTAAATGTCGAACTACTTACTTACTAAGATGTAATTTTAGTTAACTGCAGTCGAATTAAAAACGAATTTTAGGCTAACCAAGTTAGAAACATAGTTTAGCGAAAATCCCAACTGAACATTATATAATGAACATTATCATGCTTTTCAAATTAATTGTCATTGTCGATCTTTAATTATGACGTTTGATCTGACGTAAAATGCAAGTAGCCTGACAGGATAGACCAATTTCAACAGTCAGCGAAATACGTTGAGATAAGGGTTGTGCTAATCATAAGGCTTTAGATAAAGTTTGGATTGTAAACCTCCTCTCAAGGCCGTATTTAGGGGGTGCTTTGGGTGTTTAAACACCCTCGAAATAAAATAATGTGAAAGAAATAATGCATGTAAGAACTTCTGAATCAAAATTATTTCAGATGGATTTTAGACATGTTTGCCTAAATGAAAGTCGCCTGTAATCATGAATTCATTAAGTGTAGTAGCGATATTTATGTAAGAGGATAAAACACAAAAAACCTTCCACCCCAGATTTAGACTCGAGAATCTTGGAATCGTAGCTTTGTGCATCTACGATGACAATTAGGGGCAGATCTTCTAGTTGGGCTGATATGTGCTATGACTCAACCGCAACCAAACTCGAGATTTCTGCAGAGCCCACAAAAGCGAAGTCGTGGGAACCACCTTATTCACAGGCGCTCAATCAAAACAAAAATAAATGCCAGGGGATGCAGATGCAGTTAGAGATCCAAGTGCTTGAAAGCCAGAAGAAATATTGAGTTTTGAGCTGCTTTTGAAGGAAGGAATTTTTGACTTTTGAACCACGCAGAGACATGCAGTCGATTCTATTCATTGGTGGCAGAGGCATGATTGCACGCGAACCCACGACTGTTTGCATCGTGACTCGGCTAAAAGACCGACTCGTAGGCCTACACGTTGATCGTAGGCAACGATGAGGGATGTAAGGAGTTAGATGTGATTTAATTTCCCGAGCCTTTATTTAGTTTTCCAGGAGAAGGAAAATGCAGGCTACGTTTCCAGATGCATGCAGTGTCTGAACCAGAATCCATTTTGGACAGACTGAGCCATTAGCTTTGAAGTTCTTATTTCTATGTGACATATATCACAATTGATTAGATCATTACAATACAATTCTATGGTAATTATTCTATTCTATTTATGGACTTATAATGCGCCTCTCACTGTATAACAGAGGCGCTTCCAGTGTGAAGAACCTCTCGAAAAAAGACAAGTCTTAAAAGAACGGGCAGAAACAGTAATGCCCCCAGATAAGATCGCAGCACGAGTTATAGCAGGAAGGTCATTCCACAGCAAAGGGTCAACCGAGACATAGGCATGATGCTGTGCTGTGGCAGTCCGAGACCGAGGTACTAGAACAGTGCTGTCCAACCTTTTTGACACCGTGGACCACCGAAGAAATTATTCCTGAAGCCGAGGGCCGCACCAGTAAACTCAAAACAACGCCCAAAATAATAAAAATTTATTGAAAATTGTTAACTGTATTGAAATTCAATACGGATTTTGTGTTCACATGGTCATATGGTAGCCAAATTACGAACGAATAGATATGCAAATAGGGCAGTGACTTTGTATTTTACTTAATTTTTACACAAATTGCAAAAATTTACCGAACTCGGGCGGGTCACTTAAAATCAGCCCGGGGCCGCTTGAGGCCCGCGGTCCGTTGGACAGCACTGTACTATAGGTCATGATGGTCTAAAGAGCGGAGAGGACTCCAGAGATAGCTGATAAGATCACAGAGGTAGCGTGGAGCTTGACCCAACAACGTTTTACCGGTAAGAAAGATAATTTTAAAATGAATCCGAGCAGTTAAAGGGACCAAATGAAGGTGTTCACTGTTCAGTCATAAAAGTCGAAATAAGGAAGAAACGAGGAAGGCGGGCGATCAAACGAGAGGCTGCATTTAGGTACCACTGGCCCATTTGTAAATTTGATGCTCTGTCTGGGATCGTGTAGGCCTACTAACTGTGCTACAGTGTGTAATGCATAGGCCGCCCGGGACCCGCTGAGAGCTCACGAGTCAAGACGCTCCTCAAAACCCTTAGTCGGTTGACTCGGTTGCTTGTCGGATTGCTCAAGGACTAGTAAACACCCCCGGAAACAAAATCCTGGCTACGGCCTTGCCTCCTCCGTTTTCCATGATCCTTGCCACTGTATGCTGGTTGGTTCGTCGAAGACATTTTAAGAGATTTGAAAACTTTTTCTCGTCGAAGGATATCATGACGTATAAAAGCTCTGCATTCTTATCTTGTGTTGAACGTTGTCGTTGAATGAAGTGACTTTGTTCTTCCGTTATGCAGTTGAGAGATAACAGCGTAGCGAGTAATTCGTCACTTGGTTCAATATTTTCTAAGAGATAATTTCTGTTGTTTCTAATGATTGCTGACATTTTATTAGAAATCTAAAAACAATTATATCTCTACTTTTGAATGACATCACAACTTTGTTACATTATAACATAAGAAAGCATTGTTTTTCGAAATAAGTTGAAACCTCTGCCGACTTTTAATTACACAGAAGTGATGAATTGATCAAGTTATATAATGCGCAACCTCGATAGGAATCAATCATGTGAAATCATTTCACATTCTCATCTAGTGTCATTTGGTTTGGCACACCACAACAACTCCTGAAACTCAACCATACCATACTCTCTGAAAAGTTTCCGCATTTCACATTCTCATCTAGTGTCCGTGACTTAGGTGTCACCCTATATAGCTCTCTTACCTTCACTGAACACATATCCAAGCTTACCCGCTCTTCTTACTTCCAACTTAGGCGTCTTAGAGCTATTCGCAGATCTGTTTCATCATCTACCTTTACCTCAATTGTCCATGCTTTTGTCTGTTCTCGAATTGACTATTGCAATTCTCTCCTTGTTGGCTTACCCAAGGTTCGTCTATCTCCTCTTCAATCTGTAGGCCTACTGAATGCTGCTGCCAGACTTATAGCTCGTCTCCCTCGATTCTCTCACATCTCTACATTTATGGCTGAACAACTTCATTGGCTCCCTCTCTCTGTGCGCATCCAATTCAAAGTTCTCATTCTCATACTCAAATCTCAACTGGGTATCTAAAATATCTTTGTCACCAAATTCTCCGCCCCTCTGCCACGTTAAATCGTCCTCTCAGATCCTCTGACCGACTTGATCTTTTGTTCCCCGTGTTAGGACTACAATGGCTCAATCCAGATCCTTTGTGTCCATAGGTCCCTTTCTATGGAATAGACTTCATCCTTCACTACGCTCTACAATACTCTCTGGTAGCATCTCTTCCTCTCTCTCTCTCTCTCACCTTAAAACCTCCTTCCTTTTTTCTCGGAGTACCTCACACTGCGAGCGCTTCTGAAGGCTTATGCTACGAGAAGCGCTTTATAAATGATCAAAATACAATAAAATACAATACAATAAGAAGGACTATGTCCGATAATTTTTTGTTGCGGACGATCCGGAGACAAACCCAGAACGAGGTGAAAACCGTTGTGACGATTTCCTGCGGAATTCTAATTGTAACTGAACTGCTAGAATAATGCCGCTTCAAAATCTGAGGCGCTCTATACGCTAGCCGCAATTATGTTGTATAATTAAGAATAAATGTTAAACAGTTAGCGAGCATTGTTCAGTAACTAGCAGGCTCGCGCAAGAGCTGAACAAAAACAAATGATTGTCAACTACACGGTGATTCATTAAAAAAACGTCCCCCTGCATATTTCACTGTAACTCCGTCAAATGTCATGATATGTGAAAGAAATTTTGGTAATCCTGGCACTGGCGGTCCCAAATTATTCAATGAAAGAAGTCGACAAAGTTATTTGATATTGTCACTTTAAAATGGAAGCTGGATTGATGAAAAAAAACTCTTTACCTAAATGGAAGTGGGATTGATGAAAACATTCCTGTGTACGTTGAAATAGAAGCTGGATTGATTAAAATAATTTCTTCCGTTAATACAAGGTGGATACCAAGCTGGTTGCATGGATGAAACTAACTTTCTATTCAATAGAAGCTGGAAGAAAATAATGTTTTCAGTAGTTAGAAGCTGGATTCGTGAGAATATATAGCACGTTTTAGCGAAACTATAAGAAAGCGGCGGCCTCTGTTGATTTCTTTCATTGAATAATTTGGGACCGCCAGTGCCAGGATTACCGAAATTTTAAAGGAAGACAGAGGAGTTATTTCTAAACATTAGGAAAGTTAAAGTTTATGTTCAAATTGACCCCCTTTGGAAGCTACGCATGCGCGAAGACGAGTAGGCCCTACGCCAGTGTTTGACTGATTCATCAATGATGCGCTGATCCGTTTCGTCCCATGCCTCCACAATTCGACTTCGCAACTCACTGACATCACATATTCGAGATCTGTAGACCTTCTCTTGCATGACACTCCATATCTTATAGTCCACTGGATTCAAATCAGGGCTGTTGGGTGGCCACAAAATAGGCGGGATGAAATCAGGTGTTTCAGTTTCCAGTAACGCAACAGTGTCCCCTGCTCTGTGCGCAGAAGCGCTATATCCTGCTGGAAGTGTAAATACTCACGAATGTCTGGTAAAAGGCCCTGTTTTAGTAGAACATCTCTGTAATTTTGCACCGTAATTTTTATTCTTTCTTAGAAATGTTATAGCATGTTTATCTTCTTCGGTAAACACCATTTTGTCGAGATAGTCGTGACGTCATTAGTTTCGTCATTCGCGTTACGTCATTTTGGCTTTGAATGTGAAACAATTTATGTAGCACTTGGCTAGAGCATCAAGCGTCATTGTTCTGAAATTTCAATAAAATTGATGGTCCCCCTACATGAGTTATGCTAACTTATGTAGGGTAACGTTTTTTAATGAATCACCGTGTACGATTGACACCGTCAAACGCAGTTACTCAATGGTTATTAAAGACACGAGCCTCCAGTTGAAATTTGGTAGAACCGCTTTCTGCCTTTATTCATTATCTGTCGACGACATCACTTCGATCTTTTGACTAGAGATGAATCGCTTTAAGCCTTTAAGGTCACAAGGGCGTTAATCACGAACATAGAACAACATCCAAGAACTCATAATCCACAACATATTCAGTTTTGAAGCGCCAAATGGGACAAAAGAGCAATTCCAACAGAAATGAAATGTTACCAGTTGTTTACAGAGAGAAAACTGTTCTGTCTGAAGATTGTAATAACCGTCAGCTTAAAGTCACAATAGACTTTTGAATGGAAGATACGGTGAAGTTTATAAGATGCAATGTAATGTATTAAATCGATGGTGATATTCATTTTAGACTCTCAAAATTGCCACTGTTTTAACCTTGTAAACGAACGTAATACATGAAGTGCATATAGGCCTACTACGTACTTATAAAACAGTCTGAGATTTGTAAGACTTAGAGGCACAGGGTTCGTAACATCAGAGACACAGAGCAATAGAAGGATAGTGCGTTTAATAAATGTGAAATAGTAAGTGTGAACAAATGTTTTGCATATATAATGAGCACAGGTGTTCTTTAGGTTGATATATATATATATAATGTGTATCGATTGTTAAGCGGTTTTAGTCTTAGGCCTTAGTTGCGCTGTCGGCTCGTGGGCGCTTGGCCTAAAGTAGCCTAAACATTGGCTGACGGTAGATTCTTTTACACGTGCAGTTAGCGCGCCAAACTTAGAAACTGCTGATGACAGTGAATTTGAACATATACAGTGTAGTAGTTGTTTTAATGCAGTAGAGAGCTGTATGTTAGAAGTTACAGTCGAGTTGTGTTTGAAGAATAACTGTGTTTGAAGAAAGAAAAACATTCAAAGAACTGTGTCAATTTAATTCTTAAACAGTTAGAAGACGTTGAGCAATTTATATGTAGAGATAAGGAAAGTTCTTGAGTTAGGTCACAACTAAGAAAGAAGAAGAGTTGGTGACATATTTGGTGGCAGCGGTGGGATTCGAAACAACGTCTGGGATTCGAAACAACGTCTGGGATTCGAAACAACGTCTGGGATTCGAAACAACGTCGACTGGTGAATACGCATTTGAATCATTGGTAAATCTACGACAACGAAAGCCTCAACGACAAAGGTATAAAAGTTTGTTGTTATCAAACAAAGAACAATCCCCAATACTTCAAACACAAAAGAAAACTCGTGTTTTCCAGAAAGGAAATCACACAAGTAAAGAAGTAAGATGGAGAAATTAAGTGTCAAGAAACAAGCAGAACTGAAGAAGATGTCTTCTGAAAGATTAAAACAGCGCTTGTTAAAGGCTGGTTTTGAAGAAGAGAAACTGAAAGATATGTCACGTGAAGACATGCTAGAAGCGCTAGCTGAAGTCTGGCTTAAAGAAGAAGCAGAAGAAGAAGAAGGTGCTGTCGGTGGTGCTGTGGAAAAGGTTATTGAGAAACCGCCTGGGCCTATGTCTATGGAGATGATGATGCAATGGATGATGATGACAAGACAAGAAGAGAAAGAAAGAGAGGAGAAACGAAGAGAGGAGAAACGAGAGAGAAGAAACGAAGACAAGAAGAGAAAGAAAGACGACAGGAAGAATTACGTCTTCAAAGAGAGAAGGAAGAGAAGGCAGAACGTCTTCAGAGAGAGAAAGAAGAGAAAGCAGAAAATGTACGACAGGAAGAATTACGTCTTCAAAGAGAAAAGGAAGAGAAAGCAGAACGTCTTCAGAGAGAAAAGGAAGAGAAGGCAGAACGTCTTCAGAGAGAGAAAGAAGAGAAAGCAGAAAATGTACGACAGGAAGAATTACGTCTTCAAAGAGAGAAAGAAGAATTGCAAAGGCAGCAATTTGAAATTCAATTAGAGCAATTGAGAAAAGATAGAGAAGATGCTGAAAGGAGAAGATTAGAGCAGATGATTGAATTTGAAAGGGCGCGGAAAAGTGACGAAGAGATACGTCAGCAACAGATTGAAGAGAAGAGACTACGTGAAGAAGAAAAGGAAAAAGTGCGAATTTCAGAGTTGGAGCGAGCAGAAGAGGTTAGACAAGAAGAACTGAAATTACAGAAAGAAAGCATGGAGAAGGCGGAAGCGGAAAGACAAGAACGTTTAAAGTTGGAACAACAAAAAATAGCATTAAAAGAAGCACAACTCAAAGAGGAGAAACAAAATAGAGAAGCTCAAGAACAAAGAAGGCAAGAAGAACGAGAAGAAGAGAAAAGGAAACAGGAAGAAAGTGAAACGATGGTTTCGAAAATAAAGAAAATTGGTGATGCCATGAAACATGTGTTACCTAAAATGCCAAACGATATGATGGAGGTGCCATTATATTTCGAAACGGTTGAGAATGCGTTTCGTAGTTTCAACGTGCAGGAACAATTCTGGGTGAAGTTACTATTGCCATTGATGACTCCGAAAGCTAGAACTGTTCTAAACAGATTGTCATTCGCTGATTTAGACGATTATGAGATCGTGAAACAGCACTTGTTAAAAGAATTCAAGTTGACACCGAGAGAGTACAGATCGAAGTTTATTGATGCGAAGAAGACAGCTGAAGAAACGTATACAATGTTTACAGCAAGGCTGAAGAACTTGTTGAACTATTATGTGAAAAGTCGCAAAGTGGATAAGAATTTTGAGAAGCTGTTTGATTTGTTAGTGGCGGATAAGTTGAAAGAATCACTACCACCAGGTCCACTACAGTTTGTGTTGTCGAAGGAAGGAACTGATTGTTACGAAGCTAGTGTTGTGGCAGACCTAGCGGACATTCATGTGAATAATAGAATTGGTTTGGCAATTCCGAATAAGACAAGTTTTGGTTTTGTTCCCAATGGCAAAAGAAATCAACAGTCCACTCCAAATTTTGGTTTTCATTGGAAGAGCAATCAAGAAACAGGAAATCAGTTCAGAGGTGCAGAAGTGAAACCAAATTCTCCGGTTGTTCACGAGAATAGAGAATCGATGATGGCCAGACAACGTCAGGTATATAACAAGTCACCACCAAGGTTTGTCGCAAGAGAAGGCAATGCATCGTTTACTCCATATAAGAGAAAAGAAAGCATCGAACAACGAGGTGCAGTGGTGAAACGTTGTCACAACTGTGGATCAGACAGGCATTTGATGAAATTCTGTCCAGTTCCTGTTACAGCCTCAAATTATGGAAAACAAGAAAATTCGAGGGTGAATCGAATTCAAGTGGTTGGTAATTCTGAAAGTCAAGCCACAGAACATCAGAATAATGAAACTGAAGTAAAGTCAGTGATGAAATGTCACCTTTCACCTGATATTCAGAAAGAAATTCTATTGCACAATGGAATGCAGAAAGAAATGGCTGGAAAAGATGAAAGTACAACATTGAAGAAAGTGGTATTGCAGTACGTCGAGGTAGAAATTCGTGGAACAGCAGGAAAAGAACCAATAAAAGTAAAAGCACTTATTGATTCTGGAGCAGAGGTTCCGGTGATTAGTGAAGAATTACTGGAAGGCATGAAGGTGGAGCAGATTGGAAAAGTGAACTTACAATGCGTGGCAGGAGATGCCATTCCTGCAAAGTTGGTGAAAGTTGATGTAAGGCTGTGTTGTAACGATGTGGAAGAAGAGGTAATTCCGCATAAAGTCAAATGTTCACTTACACCTTATGTAACATTGATGTGTGCTAGTATTGCAAAAATGGGAAGCACAGAAAGATTCTTGTTGCATCCAGAAATCATTGCAGAACTTAAAGCCGTGCCACAAGTGAAAATGATACAAGGAGATGTGCAAGCAAATGTAACGACGAGATTGCAGAGTCAGCGAAAGAAAGTGGTAGAAGTCGAAGAGGAAAGTGAAACTGAAAGTTCAAGTGAAGAGGAAAACGAAAGCGATGATCAACAAAGTTTAATGCAAGACGGTATAACAGCAGAGATGAGTGAACAAGAGATGGCTGCATGCAAGAATGGTAATCTAAATGAAACGAAAGAGGATAATGAATGTGATGTGGAGATAGCAGATTTGTTTGAAGAAAATGAGAAAGATGAAGAACAACAGATGCAGATTGCAGACGCAAAGAAATTCGAAGAACAGCAGAGACAAGATGAATCATTGAAAGCATGGTGGAATTTAGCGCCAGATAAAGAATCTGAATTCTGCGTGGTAAATGGCTTACTGTACAAGAGATATCGAATATTAGAGCAAACGATATATCAATTGGTGTTACCAAAAGAGCGACGAATGAAAGTGATGGAGTTGGCTCACGAATCAGTATTTGGAGGACATCTTGGAGAAGAGAAAACTAGAGAACGAATAAAGTTGTCTTTTACGTGGCCAAAGATGAGAAGAGATATAGTGAAATTTTGCAAATCATGTGAGAAATGTCAATTAAAGGCAAGAAGTTTGGTGATGGACAGGGTTCCTATCACTCCAATTCCAAGAGAAGATGTAGCCTTTAGAAGAATTACAATGGATTGTGTAGGACCAATCGAGCCAGCATCTGCTGCAGGTCACAAGTACTGTTTATGTATTGTCGATTCTTGCACCAGATGGCCTACAGTGTTTCTGTTGAAATCATTAACTGCAAAAGCTGTGTGTGATGCTTTGATGGAGTTGTTCATGAACGTTGGTGTACCTTCAGTGATCACAAGTGACCAAGGAACAAATTTTACTGCGAGTCTGACAAGAGAATTTCTGAATTTAATGGGGTGTAGTCCAAGATTTGACACGCCAGGTCATCCAGAGGCAGCTGGACTAGTAGAAAGATGGAATCAAACATTCAAGAAAATGATCCATCATGTAATTGTTGACAATCCAAGGCAATGGCACAAAGTAATTCCGTTTACAGTGTGGGCATTACGAGAAGTACCGAATGCAACTACTGGAATTGCTCCTTATATGTTGGTGTATGGAAAGATTCCGCGTGGACCATTGGCAATTCTAAAAGAAAGTTGGACAAGAGAAATTAATTTACCACCTCATATTGGAATCCAACCAGAAAAGTACTTGAAAGACATGAAAGCAAATATGGAAAAAGCATTACTGTTTGCAGAATCATATTCACGAGAGAAGCAATTACAGTATACGAATCAATACAACAAAAGAGCGAAACATAAAGAATTTGAACCGGGTGAAAAAGTCATTGTGTTATATCCGACTTCAACGAATAAACTGATTTCACGATGGCATGGTCCATGTACTGTCATACAACGAAGGTCAAAGTACTCTTATTTGATTGATATGGGTGACGATTGTCGAAAGATAATTCACGCAAATAAAATCAGAAAGTACATTACAAGAGCAATGAGTTGTGGACTAATCGTTGAAGAAGATGAAGACTTTGGTTCAGTGGTTGAACTGCTGACGAAGAATGACTTGCAAGATGAAAAGAATTCACTGAATCTTGATCCTGATCAGATTAACCATTTAACATTGACTCAACAAAAACAATTGCTGGAAGTACTGAACAAATATTCTGATCGATTTTCTGAAAAGCCTGGACTATGTACATTGGTTGAACATGAAATTGAACTGAAACCGGAATTTCGTGAAAAAGAATTTATGGCTTACCGAATTCCACTCATCTATCGAGCAGAAGTTGAACGACAAATTAAAGAAATGCTTCAAGCCAACATTATAAAACCATCTTCGAGCAGAATGGCAAGTCCGTTGGTAATTGTTAAAAAGAAAGACGGTTCTCTGAGACTTGCCTGCGACTACAGATACATTAACTCGTTCACTGTGGATTGTAAATATCCGATGCCGATTGTAAAAGATGTTTTGCACAAAGTTGGAAAATCAAATGTGATCTCGATTTTTGATTGTCGAAGTGCTTACTGGACTTGTCCTGTTAAGCAAACTGATCAATGGAAAACTGCTTTTGTTACTCACAATGGACTGTACGAGTTTACTCGTGTTCCTTTCGGAATGATCAACTCAGGAAGAACATTTGTTAAAGCAATTAACATGGTTTTACAGCCTATAAATGAATTTGCTGAGCCCTATGTAGATGACATTGCTGTGCATTCAGATGATTGGAAGATTCATTTACAGCATTTAGATGCATATTTAATGCAAATGAGACTGCATAACATTACTCTGAACTTAAAGAAATGTATTTTTGGTAAGAGTGAGGTAAAGTTCATCGGTCATGTGGTTGGTTCTGGAACGATTCAAATGAATCCAGATAGAATTGAAAGTTTAATTAATTTGAAAACTCCAGAAACGAAGAAACAAGTTAAGCAATTGCTTGGATTTTTTGGTTACTATAGACAGTTTATCAAAGATTTTGCACAGATTGCGAAGCCTCTATCTGATTTGACAAGCAAACATGTTTCAGATAAGATTGATTGGACTGATAGACATCAACAGGCATTTAATTTACTTAAAGATGCTGTACGCTCTAAAGTTGTTTTATATGTTTTTGATGTTGGAAAACCTTTTAATTTGTACTGCGATAGTAGTGATTTTGCAGTAGGAGCTGTGCTAACGCAGATGGATGATAAGGGAATAGAGCGCCCTGTGTCATTTATAAGTCAGAAGTTGACTGACACCCAGAAGAGATGGGCAACTGTGGAGAAAGAAGCCTATGCTATTGTTTGGGCTCTAAATAAGTTAAAAGAGATAATCATTGGATCTAAAGTTCACATCTTTACCGATCACAATCCTTTAACTTATCTGACTGAATCTATGTCTAAGTCTGCTAAACTGGTGCGTTGGGCTTTAGCACTGCAAACTTTTGATGTAGAGGTTAATTATAAGAAAGGACGATTAAATGTTGTAGCAGATTGTTTATCTAGATTATAAGATTGTTTATTTTACTGTATTATATAGTATTAAGTTTATTGCATAATTTAGTACATGATGATTTCGCAAATTTTTAAGTTTAATTTGCTCAATCCAAAGAAAGGGAAGGAGGTAATGTGAACAAATGTTTTGCATATATAATGAGCACAGGTGTTCTTTAGGTTGATATATATATATAATGTGTATCGATTGTTAAGCGGTTTTAGTCTTAGGCCTTAGTTGCGCGGTCGGCCGGTGGGCGCTTGGCCTAAAGTAGCCTAAACATTGGCTGACGGTAGATTCTTTTGCACGTGCAGTTAGCGCGCCAAACTTAGAAACTGCTGATGACAGTGAATTTGAACAATACAGTGTAGTAGTTGTTTTAATGTAGTAGAGAGCTGTATGTTAGAAGTTACAGTCGAGTTGTGTTTGAAGAATAACTGTGTTTAAAGAAAAACATTCAAAGAACTGTGTCAATTTAATTCTTAAACAGTTAGAAGACGTTGAGCAATTTATATGTAGAGATAAGGAAAGTCTCTTGAGTTAGGTCACAACTAAGAAAGAAAGAAGAGTTGGTGATAATTATTCAGAATTGGAAGAATTTTTTCTAACTCAAATAAGTTGTTTAATAGAGTTCCTAATTACTTTTTAGAGCACTTTTATAGGAACTCTTATTACAACTCTAATAAGTCATACTCAGAAGTTTCCATAAACAAAAATGCAACCTATTAAGCACGTGTTGCCAAAGGAGAAGAAAAAGCGCACTGCAGAAGAGTTTTAAGTGTGCAAGAAAACGAACTGAACTTCAGCTTGAAATTTTATAGTTGAACTAGTTGCAATAACTTCTGAAGAAAGCAGTTGACTTTTTAACTACTTGAAAAGTAGTTCAACTAACAACTGCTAACCACAGTATCTACCCATTACTATAAATTCATCTGATAAGTGGTTCATACTTATATGTAGACCTCGGAATGTGAATGCAATCAGCGCATATAAAATTCTAAACAAGGAGATATAAAACTTTGGTTGACAACTCGCGATTGATCCTTATCAAAGGAATCGTACCTGCTTCACTAATTTGTGCATAAGGAGAATCGGTTTGAGTGCTCAGTCAATGCAACCTATGAAGAACGTGTTAAGAAGGCGAAAATGGTTTATGCCGTATGAAGCCACAATTTATTAGAAACCTGTAAGTGCGTCTTCTTGTATTGGAGGAAACCATTTCAACCATTATGTCTCCTGATTTCTAGTGGTTCATGATGCTCATTAAACTGACGACGTTAAGGCTGATAAATTCGTCAACGACTAGTTTCTTCATGCGTTGCTCTAAGTTTATTTACTTTGATAAAAAAAAGTTACAATAACGCTTAGGTCATGAAAGCAATATAAAAACACCACACGTTATTCTTCACAATTTCCATGAGCTAATGTGGCAAATGATCTGTCCATTTTCGCATTTACGTCTGATTATACAGCTAATTAAATGTTCGCGTGAGATACAATATATTTCTCACTGGTTGTATTTGTGGGAAGCATAAAATTAGCAACTAGATATTATTATTGTCATTGTTACTTCCATTTCTAAATATAATTATCTGTATCTACTTCCAAAATAATATGTCACAACTCACAAGTCAGATGCCTAGCTATGTGTCAATATTACTTTCTACCTGGTACGCCCTCGTACGGATAGCGAATGCAGACCATAAGACGGTCGGATTCGGTGTAGTTACCAAGCGTCACATCCTGTTGGTAATTATCCGCACAGGATAAATAACTCGTTGCCGGCAGGTCTTCTGGGTAATTCTGACTGACGGCGCAGCCGAAGTTTCCGCCGGCATTGAGCAGACCGACGTAGTCATCGTACAGTGGAATTCCTTTGATCGTGTAGCGACATTGGGTAAATCGTCCTTCGGGGTCTTCCAGAGACGTCCAGAAGTAGCAAAGCCTTGTGAAGCCATTCGACGCGTTGTACTGTGACCAGGCCAACGTTGTACCACAGGCATACGCCTCATTGTAGTTAGCTGGATGCAAAACAAATATCCGACTATAATGCAGAACAGTATTTTTGCCGTAGATATTTCTAATTTATTGATTTATGACAATAATGCAATAATGGGGCTTTGCAAATGTCTGCAGCCACATTGATCGTGTTTTGCTTGATTCTATTAGTTGGACATAATAATTATACGCTGTCGTGCTTATAGATGGTTTCTGTTTCATCATTACGACGGTTTATTTGTCTAAACTCGAGGTTTGCTAGATAAATTGTGCATGCTTGTGCCACTGCTGTTGCTGGGTTTGCGCTTCGGACTTTTCTTCGTTACCGTTATTCTGTTTCAAAATGTGCTTCCGATGCTTTTGTTCGCATGCAATTACGGTCTGCCGTGACTGATCTGGCCCACGTACAGAGACACTTTTACAGACCTGTAAATTGGTAACCAGGAAATCTTGGATTCGTTTAAACAAGAGCTAGGAGCGTCAAATGAATGAGATCGACCGTCAAATGAATGAGA
Source organism: Aporrectodea caliginosa (assembly GCA_020284085.1). Taxonomy (NCBI): domain Eukaryota; kingdom Metazoa; phylum Annelida; class Clitellata; order Crassiclitellata; family Lumbricidae; genus Aporrectodea; species Aporrectodea caliginosa. The sequence continues at coordinate 25,652 of JACEVL010001108.1, forward strand.
TCGACCGTCAACCACGAAATACTCTACGACGGATGACAAATGCCCGTCCTACGCGAATTCATCGGCTCAAGGGATATCTGGACGTCGTCTACCGTCTTCAAGAGAAGAGGCTTCTGACTGGGTAGGCAACTGTGCACATAAGTGCGATCCACTTTTCGCCTGTTGTCGTTCTCCGTTATGAAGCAACTGAGTCCAAGAGCTCTGAACATGATCTATAGACTATCAACTTCGGGTGATAGTAGGCCTACTTTGGTTGGGCTCTACTTTGTACAGGATCCTAGCTGTCGTAACATTTATAATAGTCTTCATTTACTATATAGTTTACATATCGTTCAGAGCGACTTTAGAGCGGCGCTATATGAATTTCTAATCATATTTACAAATGCAGTTGGGATTCCTTCCTACAATTAATGGTAGGGTTTCGGTGGATCGGAATGCTCTTCAATAGTATAGACTTACATCGGGCGTGTTCGGTAGGCCCATACGATTCGATAGTTTTAAAAGATTTATCTGGGATTCCCAGGATTTATTAACCAAAAAAGCAACGTGAGTTAGCGATAGCGAGCACCATGAAACACGAACTAAAGATCGAAGAGTCACACATCAAAGTGACGTCACATCCTACCAATAAATCCATAGGCTAAGTATTATCAAAGTAATGACATTTAAAATCAAAACTAAAGTCTTCTGAACATCCTCCCCTTTGTGATGTGTAAACATCACCTAAAACAGTAACCACTATTGTCACTAATTAACAACGTAAGTAGACCTATCTCTGTAAGAGTGCATGTGTCAACAAACGTTTTGCATATAAGTAAGTAAGTAAGTAAGTAAGTGTGTTCTTTATTAAACGCTGGCAAACGCACGGCGCTGTACATACAAAGTTATACAAAGTTATCAAATAGTAGCTAAAAGTTAGTAAATAGTAAACTAAAAAACACTATATGGCTTAGCTTAACAACATCCTAGCCAGGAAACCACGCCTGGTGAGGGAATCAAATCTAGAAAGAACACGGTTATGTGAGCGTGGGCGCAGATCGTGACCAGTATATAGGACAGAGGTAGTAGGTAATGAAGGATATGTTCTGGATTATTTAAGATATTTCTAAAAAGGTCTTGGTCGGCTTTTTTACAGAGTTCCTCAAAAGTGGGGAAAGATTTTGGTAGGAAGCCAAAGCGTACCAGCTTGCGGACCACAGCACTTAGAGAGTCACGTTCCTGTTTGCTGGCAAAGCCCCACCACACTTGGGAACAATAAAGCATTCGGTTGACAGTGGTGGACCGGACCACATCATATAGCCTGACTCCCAAGAGCCCATGCGAGATTAAAATACGATGGGCGTGGAGAGATTGCTTGGCCCGTACACAAATCTTTTGGATATGGGAGGAAAAACCGAACTTTGCGGAAATCTCGATACCCAATATATTCAGGGATGTGACCCTTTTTATGCCACGTATAATTGGAGGACCTTGTTCAAGATTCACATTTGGTCTGGTCAAGATAATTTCGTTAGATTTAGAATGGTTTAGGTGGAGATTACATTTGCGAGCCCAGGCACTAATGTGATCTAATTCTGCATCCGTGATGATGATATTTGAAGCCAAGATCAAACGATAGCAATCAACAGCATATTTGAAGATATAATTGAAGCTGTGGAGAGGTTTAAGACCAGAGATGGCCACTAAGAAGTTTGCTGGGCCCATGCGAGAACCCTGTATTATACTAGCATTGATGTGAGCCAAGGAAGAGATCACGCCGCGGAACTTGGTGCAATGACTACGATTGCTCAAGAGGGAGAGAATCCAGTTGAAGATATTAACAGGTATAGGTAGAGAGGCCAGTTGATCGGCCAAGTAAGAGTGCGTAACTGTATCAAAGGCCTTGGAGAAATCTAGAGAAATAAGGCGGACATAAGGTTAAGATTTAAGCGAGTTAAGAATACAGTCAGTGATGGCTATGAGTGCAGCAGAGGTAGAACCAGAAGGCCTGAACGCGAATTGGTCAGCAAAGGGACGGTTCTGAACATGATTAGTGAGGATAGGATAGATGTACAGGCGCACTATAAGTTTTTCTAACAATCTACACAATACTGATGTGATAGAAATAGGCCGGAAATCAGCCTCAGAGGTTGGGTTAGGGATCTTAGGAATAGGGGTAATGGAGCTGGACCTCCATTGATCCATATAATGAGAACATGTGTCAATAAGTTCTCTCTCTCTCTCTCTCTCTCTCTCTCTCTCTCTCTCTCTCTCTCTCTCTCTCTCTCTATATATATATATATATATATATATATATATATATATATATATATATATATATATATATATATATATATATATAATATGTCAGGTTTATTTAGGCGGCCAATGCAACTATATATACACGGTGATTCAATAAAAAAAGTAAGCCAAACTTTATAAACAAATATTAAAACTTGAACAATATTTTTTTAATAATTTTTCAAAATAAAAATATGCACAGACTAACTTTTTTATTTTAATACTTCCGGTTTATATTTCCTACTTTAAAAAGCAGACAATAATACGATAGAAAACATAAACAAGAAACTAGCAATTTCCGAAAAATGCCTTTAGTAAAGAAGATTTACACATGATAAAAGGTTTGAGGGAATCCAAGAATTACAGCAGCCGTCGATTTCTACCAGAGTTTCCACAAAAAACATTGGACCAGAAGCGTATTAGATAAATTGCTTCGAAAAATTAGCGATACAGGGTCAGTCGACCGCGTCATTGGTAGTGGCAGACGAAGGTCAGCGCGCACTGAAGAAAACGTTGCCCTTGTCGACGATGCTGTTGCCCAATGGCGCCAGCGCCTCTAGGCTTGCGTGCAAGCAGAAGGAGGATATTTTGAACATCTTCTTTAATTAAACAATCAAACCATACTACTGAGAATTTCTTCACAAAAATATTGAATACTGTTTTCATGTTAGAAGTACTTACATAAAGTATTTTACATAAAATACAAAGTTTGGCTTACTTTTCATTGAATCACGGTGTATATATATATATATGTTATATTTGAGCGGGCGGCTAGCGAGCGCCTGGCCTTAAGTAAACATTGGTTGATGGTAGATTGTCTCTTTGCACGTGCGGATAGCGCGCCAAAGTTGAAACTTGCTGCCGCAGTCTTTTGAAGTACAGTTGTTTTAATGCAGTAGAGAGAGCTGTATGTATTAAGAAGGAACTGTTAGGAGTTACAGTTGAGTTGTGTTGATGAAGAACATTGGCTTTGAAGTGTTGAGTTTTAAACAATTGTGTTTGAAATAAGAAGAAACATTCAAAATAACTGTGTCAATTTAATTCTAACAACAGTTCAGAAAACGTTGAGCGATTATATTTAGAGGTAAGGAAAAGTTCTTGAGATAAGTCACTAAGGGAAGAAGAAGAGTTGGTGACGGTCTGTAAACCTATCACACAATTCTAAACTATTCAACTGATTCATGTCATGTTGACAGTAACAAATCAATTATCAGAATTTCTCTCTCATCAGAAAATTCTAGTGGGCACAAAGAGTTAATTGGTCGTGTGAAAACAGTTTCTCCAATGCGGACCTTGACCACTCGCACATGTCCATCACGTCCAAGATGAACAGAAACGACTTTACCCAGAGGCCAACACCCTCTGGCTGTATCCGAACTCACAACCAGAACCACATCTCCGACGTGAAATTATCTTTTGGATGAATGCCATTTCTCTCTTGATCGCAGGCCAGGTAGCCACTCTTGTATCCAGCGACGCCAAAAGTGACGAATTAGTTCTTGAACACGTCTCCAACGCTGTCTTGGATGGTGAATTTCATCAACCGGAACTGGAGCCGCCCGTCTTCCCAGTTGACCATGCAGGAAATGGCTTGGCGTAAGTGATGCTATGTCGTGCGGATTTGCTGACTGTCAGAGGTCTAGAATGCATAAGTGCTTCAGCTCCGATAAAAGCACTCATCAGCTCTTCATCAACGTCAGCATTACCAAGAATTGCAGTGACTGCTCGTTTTGCTGCCTTTATCATGATTTCAAAGACACCTCCGAAGTGTGGTGCGGCTGGTGGGTAAAAATTCCACTTTTAGCTATGGATTTGAGAATTTTATGTTGATGCAAGTTCGTTATCAATTTGTGCAACTCTCGATTTGCCCCAACAAAGTTGCGTCCATTATCAGATGTCAACTCTTCCGGCTATCCTCGACGATTAACAAAACGGAAGAATGCTTTTAAGAAGGAATACGTATCCAGTCCATATGCCATCTCTAAATTTCATGCAAGTAAACAGACACAGATAACGTTTTTCTCTGCATCTGCCTCGACCTGTAAGGAATGGTCCTGCAAAGTCAAGAGCAGTGTGAACGAGGCTTCTCAAAGGACTTGGCAACTTCCGTCTGGTGCCATAATCTGAGTCGCTGTCTTTGTGTTTCGACGCTGTCACATGTCATGCACACAGTTTCTCATTCTCAGCATAAGCATAGGTGGATGCATCAGCAAATACATGCAAAGCCAAAGACAACAGCTTCTCATTCTGTAGACGAATGCATCTTGGAACTTGAATTCTGTTGATATCAACAAGCTGTGAAACCCAATCCATTACTTCTATTTTAAGTTCCATGTTCAGTGGTTGATCCCAATCCAAACCACACGACCATATCTTTTGCAACAGAATCTTTGCACGAACAATATATGGTGCCAAAAATCCCAGTGGATCGAAGAGCGATGCTACCTTTTTTTTAGTACATTTCGCTTGCTGCAGACAAATCCATCTTCCACTGCTTTGAAACGAAAAGTGAAAACGTCTTCATGTGCTAACCATATCACACCAAGGGTCTTTGCTCCATACATATGATCACCTTCAATTTCCATCTCAGTAACATGATCTTCTGGTAGTACATTCTTCAACACTTCATCCGAATTTGACAACCATTTGCGAGAATGCATATCTGCTTGTCCCAGCAACTCTGACATTTGTCTGTACAGTTCCACTCCATCATTAACAGATTCCACAGAATCCATACTGTCATCCATATACGTTGACTTCAATATAGTCTCTGCAGCTAATGGAAACTGTTCACTTAGTCGTCTTGCAAGTTCTTGGGCAACAAGCTGTGCCAGAAATGGTGAACAATTCACACCAAACACAACACGTGAGAATTCATATATGGCTAGAACTTTGTTTTATCCATATCGCGCCACAAGAATCGGAAATAAGGCCTGTCTTTCTTGGCGATCTCAACACGAAGATACATCTCAGCAACGTCACAAACCCGTGCGACTAGATTCTTACGAAATCTGAGCAAGACGTTTGTCAATTGCTGTTGCATCTTTGGACCTTGATTAATGGTCTGATTCAACGATTCACCTTTATAAGAGGCCGATGCATCAAACACGATTCTTGTCTTTGTTTTCACCTTATCAGTTCGAATTACTGGGAAGTGCGGTAAATACCAGCATTTGTCCTCTTTATTGCTCTGTTCCAGTTTATGAATGTACTCCTTCCCCAAATACTGTTCGATAGTTTTGCAGTAAGCACTCTTGACCAGACCTGTAATCCTGTATTCTAGACATCAAACTTCGAGACCGAGACCGAGACAATGAGGTCCGAGACCAAGACCGAGACAGTGGGAACCGAGACCGAGACAAGACACAAGGTTCGAGACAGTTCAAGACAGTTCGAAACGAGTGAAATGCACATTGGACCCAAATCCTGAAACAATTTTTCTTTCAACTTTTGAAGTCTAATACCAGAAAAAAGTCACTAAAATCAGCCGATCACTTGAATAGTATAAACTATAAAGAAATTAAATATTTCATCCATTCTGAAATCTTCTAAATGATTTTAAAATTTAAACCAACAACATTCCATATATTAACGAAATGTCACATCACTCACCTTGAGAAACTAAATGTTGTTCCAAGCCTTTTGCTTATGATGGCTGTACAGCGGCAAACGGCATGCCATTTATTTTGTTTTTCATTGATTCCAAATTGCGTGAATGCAAATGCCACTATTTTAGGTTCTATATGAGATATTTTAAGATATTTGCACTGATAGAAATTGGAAAATTGAAATAAAGTAATAAAGTACAAACTTAAAACTGATCTTTTCAATACGTGTTAATACAAGAAACACCGCTTCTCTAAACTTCCGGTTTGTTAAGCACTTCCGATTAACTAGCTATCCGTTTGGCACAGGACAACTTTACAGCGCGATGCTGTCAGAAGTTCAGAACTAAAGACAGTTTGCGCGAGAACTATGGAGACCGCTTCTAAAGGAGAACAAGACATAAGCTTCGAGACAGTTTCCAAAAAGTCAAGAAATGACCTCGAGACCGAGACCGAGACAGTGTGGTCCAAGACCGAAACCGAGACTTCAAGAAACCTATCTCGAGACGTCTCGAAACCTAGACAGTGTCTCGAGACCATCCAAGTCTGCTCTTGACTGCTTGATCTTTGTGGAGTCTCTTTTCGGTATACTCTAAACGCCTAAAACGCCTAACATCCATGTCGTAATTGTTTGACAAATCTGGATGGCCATCTTTCCAAGGGATCTGCACTTGATACCTTCCATCAGCATAACACAATGTTCTTTTTGCTTCTTGTAACAACACTCGATCATCCTGCGACAAGTCGTTGTTGCTCGATGCTGTAACTTCTTCAACCTCCCAGAACTTACGAAGTGTTGCGTTTATTTCATCCACATCTTCTCGAAGAAAGTAAGTAGGCTATAATTAAAGTTCATATGAAATGCAGATTCCACTGGCGATGTCTTTCCAACACAAGTCCATCCCAGCGGTGTAAGTCGGGCTATTGGCTGACCAGGCTTGCCTCGGACTTCCCTTTGAGCAAGGTGCAAATCAGCATAATCCAAACCGATCAACATGTCAACACGACGTGATCGAAATACTGGCAAGTTTATGCTTCTAAGGCCATTTCGCAGAATGTTTTCTCCAATCCACAGTTTCCATACTTCCAGTCACATTCTTCGTAGTATAAGCACAGATCATCATATTCACTGTTCTATCTAAACTTTGGATTTGTACATCCACCTGCATTGTTTAAAAACCTCACGTTGCCCATTCAAAACATTCACTGTTATCTGTTGTGCTTCAGCGACGAGACCAAGTTCAGCAGCTACATCAGCATTCAAATAGGTCTTTGTACTTCCCTCATCCAACAAGGCAACTTGAATCGTCTTGTGACTCTTTTTCAGAATAACTGCAACAGAACGTAGCGAGCACACGTTGAAACGGCATCATTGGAGACTAACGTCGTATCACTGCTGCCTTCCCTTTCTGCAGGTTCTCTGGATCCATAAGTTACAAGCACAGAGTTAAAACGATCTTCATGCGATGACCTCGGTGTTGCAACGAATCTGGGATTCATGCTTACGTTTCGATGACTGATTTTATCCTTTTGCAGTAGTCTGTGATGAAGTTTACTGCAATTCCCCAGACCACATGGTTGGCTGCGAACAAAATCTTGACCATGGTGCGTTCCTTCCAAACATCGATAACACAATTTTGCTTCCTTTGCTTCCTTTGCCACATTCCACCTATCAGACACATCCAGCTGCTCATACTGTTTGCATCTCCAGATTCATGGGCGCCCACAGGATTTTTTGCAGGGGGGTCAGTCACGGCCGAGAGAGTTAGTTGCGTCATAATATGTAATTAAAAACCAAACTCACATACTTACATTGTCTTAAAAATACCTATTAAGTCTTATATAGTGTCTATCGTAGGCTACTATTTATTAGTCTTTTACAATCAGATGCAACAATCATTCAGAAGTAAGAAGGCATACTCCTTATTTATCCAACTACATAACCGCACTTTGGTTTATATGAAATTAACTATTATAAAGTATTATTGTTAAAAACGTTTTTCTCATTAAGTTCTCAACCTGTGGGACAATTCGGTCATGCGATCTTGGGCGCAGGAAATAAGGGGAATTCATGTCTTTACAGGAGGGAGCAGTGGGTTCATCAGACCGTTCAGACGACTTCTTTTGTGACTTAGCAGGCTTCACCGTCCATATAGGGCACATAGAATTTGCTGCTGCTTATGCTTATTCTTGTTATCCATGTTAACATGCCATGGCTAAGAAAAAATGAAGTCGTTAACACTTCATACCCATGGCTGCTTCAGGGCTGGCTTAAAGGACTGTTCTTCTGTTCTTCAATAATCAGATAATATAACACTTGTTTACAGTTCTTCCAGAGATAATCCAACAGAATGGATGTAATCTACACAGTAAAGTCTAACCTATTGTTCTACAAAGCATCAGTGAAACAAAATTAAGGATGACCTTGACACAAGAATGTTCTTCCATTAGTAATCCAAAACAAGAGAAACACGTTCAATTCTAACATACTTTCAACTGAATACAAAATGTACACTAATATCTTCATATACATACTCAGAATGTATGAGATAAACGTAACTGATACAGTGCTTGAGGAATGCAGGGAGCTGTTGGGGTAAGCCAGGGACCTCTGAGGTCCGTGGGTAAGCTTATGCCGGTGTGGGGAATGTTTGACCTCGGGCCGACCTCTTCGTCCTTTCGTGCAGAGATTATCCACAGGTCCCAGTCCGTTTGGCTTTGTCAATATGCGTGACCTGAAGGGATGAGGTCAACCTCTGAGTCGAAGTGTTCCACCACTGATGTCGGTACATTAGTCCAAGGACTTCTTGATTAATAATATCCAGAGTTCCTTGATTAGTCCGAGATAACATGTGTTTTTGATAACAAACATGATACATAAATATATCGAAAATCAACAATGCACCAGTTCATATAAAAAAAACGTTAAACCCTCACTTCTGGCAACCGTGGGAAAGAGAAACTATGTAGAAGGAAAGCTATAAATCCATGTATGTAGTATGAGACAATGTGTGCTGTTCCTCAATGAATAAGAAGTTAATTAAGAACAATAAGAAATATTATACGCCTATATATCTGTGTATAAATATTCATACCTAACCATTGATTTTCTGTTGTCTTAAACAAGATATATTATTTTATCAAATGCACGGAGTTACACATAAAATTAGTTGATTTTCAGAGGGGCAAATGTCCCCGGCTCCCCCAAATGACGTCCCTGCTTCCATGACCTGTCGATGCTGTTCGTCTCTCTAACTCCTTACTCCCTACTTACATACGTTAAGATAGACAGAACAGAGATAGTTGGGAAGCACAGTTGAACGTAGACCTAGCGGACTGAATCGTGATTAGCAGTGTTTATTGGGTTAAGAAAAGAACTAAATCTCGGCTATGCCAGGGCCGTTCTGACAGGCTAGTAGTAGCCCACGATGACGGGTGGGTCTGGTTTTAAGGGGCGCTGGAACACAACCAGGATGGGCACGGGGAGGGCGGTTGGCTTCCAGACCTATGGCTAAATCAGCCACTGAAGTGACTGAATATTAGTATAGTAAAAACTTATTAGTAGGCTTAAGCAGTCTGAAACTAAAGCTAGCATGCTAGCTTTACTAAGTATTTTCAACAGAATCTTGTGACATATTTTAAGCTTCATTTACATGATTAAACCTGTCGGATTTATATTTTATCATGATTTCCAGGGGGTTCACGCGACCCCCTTGACCTATGCTGCGGGCGCCCATGTCCAGATTCCATGTTGACCCTGATAGTAAGCACAACCAACCAACTCCTTCTTGCGCATTCTCTGGTAAAGATTCTGACCAAAATAAGATTACGAATGTATTCTTATGTTGGGATTAACTTTCACTTCAGAAATACCCTGCACAGTTTCATTGGCGACAGTCTGGAATTCTGCTTTTTTTTAGTCAATTCTCTCAGTGTTTCTACATTTTCAGTCCTTTGATGTTCAAATACCCAACGCTGGTAACTACAAGCATGCTCTCATTCATTTTCTTAAGAAGCTTCAGATACAATGATCCATAGCACAGTTCCTCTAAGCGACCAGAATCCTTCAAATTGATCACCGAAATATCTTGCAAGTTAGAAAATCTGTCTAAATCGTGAGCATTGCTGTTCCTTACTGGCTTGAAGCTGTCGATCTCTTCCATCTGGATTGCAATGTGTCGTCGCACTCCACCATACTTTCGCTCCAATCGTTGCTTTGCTGCTTCATAGCTTGCCGATGAATGACCCAAATTCTAGATAACCTTCAAAGCTTCACAAGAGAGATATTGCAGCAACTGTAGAAGTTTATACTCAGATGACGTTGGTGCTCGATCGACACAAGCCATAAAGGAAGCTTTCCACGATTCATAATTTCTTTTATCACCCGAGAAGACTGGAATTGATACTCGTTTCAACTGTCTCCACAGATTTTGTCCGATATGTGCACTGCCAGTATTTTTACCCGCTGCATAGTTTCGACTTTCACGCTGTCGCTGATCTAGCACCTGGAAGCAATCCCCGAATGTAAACCCCTCCCAAGCTTCCCCTATCTGCCTTATGATGTCCCGCGTCTAACGGTTTATTCAGCAAACCAAGGATGTGGAAAATTATTCAAAATATTAATAGGTATAAATTATTGTTTTTGTTAACAACGGAGGCTCATGCAGTCTAGTCACATTTGTCAGGTTGAAGGGTGGTCTGAGCGAAACTCTGGTGGGACCGCTCCAGGTAAAAATAACAACAAGATAGCCGATCTTATTCTAGAAATATCCAGTAATTAATACAGATTAACCCGTGCACGGTCAAGGCTCCCCTGTAGGTCTTCGTTAGTTTTTTGTGTGGGTAAAAAGGTATTTTACGTTGCTACATTATGCTAATGTCTTCAATGTGGTACTTGACGTTGGTAAGTAAGCAGTCTATCTACGTGCATGATAACAATCATCAATCCAGAATCCATTTCATCAAGACATTTTTTTCGTCAAATCAACTTCCATTTAATTGGAAAAACTTACTTTATCAATGCAACCTCTATTTAACGAAACAAATATTTTTCATTAATGGAACTTTTATTTAAGCAAAGAGATATTGCAGTCCACAGCCGATTTATATTGCAACAGTTGAGTCAGTACTGTCAGTTGTACAGCATCATACATTTCTATGGGGGGGAACTTTCCCCTCCAGTAGAAATTGATAGCAGTCTGCTTCCTTCCCCATACTTAATTAGGTTCTGTATAGAACACCTCTGACATGCTCGACGCGACCACAACAAATGTACGTCTTGCTTAAGGTTACGTTGACATTTTTACTAGACATTGTAGTCTCCCATATTACCACTGTTCTATCAGACCAGTATTGGTATCAACAACTTGCTTTAACTTATGTCATTTGGGATATGACTCTGAATAGTAAAATCCAGCAATAAGCTATTGAGCAAGTAGAACAATTCGTCTATCTAGGAGGGCTGATTGAAGTATTATATGGCGCAACGAAAAGACATACAACGAAAATTGAACGCACTTCACAAGCATTTGGAGTAATAAACAGGATATGGAGAAGCAGAAAATTAACAAAGAAAAGCAAGATAACAATTTAGGAGACAACGATGCAACAGATTTCTATACGGATCGGAATGTTGGGGAATGCGATAGCGAGTTGAGAAAAGAATTCTTACAGCAAAAACGAGTTGGCTGCCGAAGATCGCAGGCATTTCAAGACTACAGAAAATAACAAACGATGACTTAAGACAATCATTGGGTACCAAAGAACTCTGCTAGATAAAGTCGTTCAACAAAGACTTCGATGGTTTGGAAATGTATAGAGAATGCAGTTGAGCGAATCCCATATGCAAGATTCGAAGGAAAAAGAAGCAAAGGACACCAAGACTACGCTGGATAGATAATATAAATGAGGACGTAATATCACTTGAAGGTAGCAATGGACTTGGCATATGACCCAAAACAAGTGGAGATCATTTATTCGTACCCATCGTCACACACTTGGCTGGCGTCAAGAACTGATGATAGCGATGAGTACAATGAAGGTCTGATAATAAATAACCAACTTCAGCTTGACAAGAGCTCTTCTGTTAAGGCGATCTTTCGGAAGGAAATAAGATTATTATGATCGGCTAGATTAACCCACCAAACCACATGACCTAACAAGGCCATAGTTTTGCCCTATATCAAATATTATTTGTCAACTGAACTGAACTTACGTGATTCGCATGTCACTCCAGTCCAATATATCGGACAAGTGCAGATGAACGAGTCGCCGCCAACGTTGTTACAAGTCCCGCCGTTCAGACAAGGGTTGGAATTACAAGAGTTAATTACTGCAAAAGAAATCATATATGTATGGTATATATGTATTGTGGCAAACCCCGGTTCGTCCTTGACCAAAAGCGTGATACACCGGTCGGGGTAAGAGCACCAGGGATCGTAGGATGGGGGATTCTTCTCTCTCTTCTTCTTCGGGTACCAGGATGGTGACTGGTGAGCGAAATCCTCCCTTCTTCCTTTCCCTGTTCCTGTCCGCGCTGATCGACCTTTCCCGTCGGGCAAAGGGTTTTTCTTGAAGGCCACCGTCGATGCACTCTGACTAACTCAATGAGAAGAACGACTCGAAGACGTTTCAATTATGAAATTCTTATTAACGTCAATGTCAACTCGACGACAATCAATCACGACTTCACTGTACAGAACTGACTGACTGCAACTCTCTCTAGAACTGACCTTAGAAATGACCCAAGAACTCACTTAACAACAACCCCGCAACTGACTACGAACAAGCAAACACACGCCCTTATATAGCCCCTTAAAGAGCGCGAAACCCAGCCCAGGTCCCGGGGACCTAAGGGGGGACTCAAGGGGGGACTTAAGGGGGACTTAAGGGGGACTCAAAGGGGGACTTTAACATGCATTTTCCATGCATTAGATAGGGGACTTAAGGGGGGACTCAAGGGGGGACTTAAAGGGGGACTTGACTGTATGAAGAGAAAGCGGCTAACTTCAAAGGCGGCCGACGGACGACAGGCGTCGGCGGAGGAGAGGGGGACTTGACTAGGCGAAGAGAAAGCGGCTAACTTCAAAGGCATCCGACGGACGACAGGCGTCGGCGGAGGAGAGGGGACTTGACTGCGCGAAGAGACAGCGGCTACTTCAAAGGCAGCCGACGGACGACAGGCGTCGGCGGAGGAGAGGGGGAATTGACTGCGCGAAGAAACAGCGGTTAACTTCAAAGGCAGCCGACGGACGACAGGCGTCGGCGGAGGAGAGGGGGAATTGACTGCGCGTAGAGACAGCGGCTAACTTCAAAGGTAGCCGACGGACGACAGGCGTCGGCGGAAGAGAAGGGGACTTGACTGCGCGAAGAGACAGCGGCTACTTCAAAGGCAGCCGAAGGCGCCGGGGTGGGAGAGGGAGACTTGCAACGTCACACTTAACAAACCCAGGGGGACTTCGAACCCCATGACCCTTCAATTTTGTTACAGTATATTTAATTTTATAAGATCGTTTAAATCTTAAACCCCAATCTTGTCGTTCTCACCTTAATCGAGCCACTTGTTTTAGGTAGGACTGCAGTAGATCAGAAGAGATAGGGAGTCACGTGAGATTAGGTTATGCCATACCGGATAAGATCAGACAAAGAGAGACACATTTTTCACTCTTTAGCTCTTGAATTTTTCACTGTCAAATTTACTTGGATGGTCAAAGCATAATCATTATTACCCGCCTCTTAAGCATTTTCAACAACACGTCTCTGTGACCTATATTCGCGATGTGGGTAAAGCAATGGTAATAAACGGAAGACTTCTTAAGTCTCAAAGCGCTTCGTCTTGAAGTTATTGAGTGAGAATTGAATAGTGTGGCAAATGAAGCGCACTTACGAGTCTCGCATCTGACTCCAGTCGACTCTTCTGGACATACGCACACGAAGTAGTTGACGCCGTTCAGACAAGTTCCGCCATTCAGACATGGAAAACTAGCACAGTTGTTTGTCACTGAAAGAATATTCACAGGTATATGCAACGTAAGATCAAGTCGAGGATAATCCGAGACTATGCCGCTCTGCGCTAAAGATGATCAATTGGTTTAGAGTTTAGGCACCACAAATAGTATCAACGCGGTGCTGATACTATTGTGACCACCACAAATAGTATCAATTTTCGATTGACTGGATACGTCATTTCGTTAGCACCCTTCGGGAACCTTTCAGAGGCGCACTCTAGTGAGTGACACGGGGAGAGAAATGTGTCTCCATTCCCATCCCGCATTTATAGTTTAATCTCATCCCCTTAACCTTCAACCTCGCATAATGGATTTTCCTTTCAGCAATGTCCCGGCATCTCAAAGTAGGAAATATAAACATGCAACATTAGCATTGATATCATATAATTAAGATTTATGAAATTGACAATCTAAAAACACTGCTCCTCAGTTTGTATAATCCATGAATGAATAGAAGAAGACGAAACGCTAGTTAATAAGTATGCCTATTTCGAGGAACGCTGAAATAAATCAATTATGGACATTTTCAAACGCTGTAACCATTACCGCGGTTTCACCGCAGCTTCTATATCCATCCCCACGGTGATACCGCTCAACTTCTTGCAAACTCTACCCAATCCCCATGGGATTCCCGCGGTTACCGCGGAATAATTGCGGCAACCGTTACCGTGTAACTCTCTAGCGCACACAGATGACAATTCTACATAGAAAGAAGGAGGCACCGCCGTCTTTGTTTTCAAAGGAGGAAGATAGTGGCCAGCAACAAACCTCCAGAGACTACTACTACTACTACTACTACTACTACTACTACTACTACTACTACTACTACTACTACTACTACTACTACTACTACTACTACTGCTACTGCTACTGCTACTGCTACTGCTACTGCTACTGCTACTGCTACTGCTACTGCTACTGCTACTGCTACTGCTACTGCTGCTGCTGTTGCTGCTGCTGCTGCTGCTGCTACTACTACTACCACTACCACTACTACTACTACTACATCATCATCATCATCATCATCTTCACCGGTTGCAAAAAGTGTCAATCGATGGCGTACTAAAACTAAACCGCACTCAGCCTAAAACCAGAAAGTCAGTCCAATGACAAAAAGTCCTTTAAATCTTTCGACTGATTTGATATGGAAGTCAAACTTACCTTCTTCGCAGTGGTCGTCTGTGTATCCAGGCTGACATTGGCAGACGTAGCCATTCACTATAGGCAGACACGATCCTCCATTCACACAAGGACTACTCTCGCAGTAGTTGATCGCTGTGAAAAAATTCGATATGAATGAATGAGACAGAGAGATAGCCTACAGGTGTACAAGCTACTTTCCGAATTCTGTATGCAGAGACTCGGGAAATCTAACCTCGGATACAACTTTGCTTATTCTGTTGTTCAAATGGAGCATTAGCAATGTGTTATTGTATTACATTGCTCATTACGAAAACTACCTTTAATCTTTCGTCTGATTTTATATGGAAGTCAAACTTACCATATTCGCAATTGTCGCCTGTATATCCAGGCTGACATTGGCAGACGTAACCATTCACTATAGGCTCACACGATCCTCCATTCGCACAAGGACTACTCTCGCAGAAGTTGATTGCTGTGGGCACAGAATACATAGATGATTTATAATGATAATGATATTATTGTTATTGTAATAATAACAATAATAAAATTGACGATGATGATAATAATAACAATAATGACTTTAGGAATAACAGTAATAAAGGGGCACGTCTAGCTTAAGCGAAGGCTTTACAGTAACTGGGGTTCTGCTGAATATTTGCGTCGGTCCTAGGATGCTAGAGAGTTGGAAGTTGATATTGCAGGCCACATCGACCGGGCGGAGAGCGGAATGGCCAGTATTATAAAGGGCCAGTCCAGACATGGTCTCCAGATAAAGGATCATTTAAATCTTCATCGATAATCTTATCATTGTCAGCATAATCGAGCCACTCATTTTAGGTAAGACTGCAATGGATCAGAAGATATATGGAATCACGCCAGTTGATGTCAGGCTACGTCAAACCGGGTAAGATCAGACACAAATTTGCCAAAGAGTCATATAATTTGTCAAAATTTAGTTCTTCAATTTTTTCACTATCAGATGTACTTCAAAATCTGGGCAGTCAAGGTATAGTCATTATTGCCCGTCATTTGAGCATATTCAACATTACAACTTTCTGGCCTATATTCGACGTGGATAAAGCAAGGGTAGGCTAATGTAGGCTACGGAAAGGCAAGACTTCTTAAGTCTGAAAGCGCTTCGTCTTGAAATTATTGCGTGAGAAATGCGTCGTGCGGTATATGAATCAGACTTACGAGTATCGCAATTGACTCCAGTCCATTCTGATGGACATACGCACATGTAGTAGTTGATGCCGTTAAGACAAGTTCCACCATTCAGACATGGAAAACTCTCACAGTTGTTTGTCACTAAAAATATTGAAACGTAATGTAACGTAAAGCTCGTTCATACACCAATCGAGGCTCATCCGAGACAATACAATTCTGTATTAAAGGTGATCAATTGGTTGATGTGCATTCGGGAGTGTTTATCTGTCGGCTCCTTTCACGTGCACAAAATCATGTGACATCCATTAAGCAATGGTGTAGCGGGCGTGATCCTAGTCCTGTGTATAGGCTCTCGTCGGGCGTGACTGTATCCACGACCTTTATATTTTCTTCTCGGTTAGACTTAAGAATATTTTTATTACTGCTGCTGCCGCTGCTTGTACTACTACTAGTGCTGCTGCTGCTGCTGCTACTGCTACTGCTACTGCTGCTGCTGCTGCTGCTGCTGCTGCTGCTGCTGCTGCTGCTGCTGCTGCTGCTGCTGCTGCTGCTGCTGCTGCTGCTGCTGCTGCTACTACTGCTACTACTACTACTACTACTACTACTACTACTACTACTACTACTACTACTACTACTACTACTACTACTACTACTACTACTACTACTACTACTACTACTACTACTACTACTACTACTACTACTACTACTACTACCAGGCAATTTATTTATCACCAGTGTCAATTACAAAAGGTATCAACCGATGGCGCACCAAAACCGAGCCGCTCTCAGCTTAACGCCAGAAGGTCAGTTCAATGAGACAGAAAGATAGCCTACAGATGAATAAGTTACTTGCAGGACGTCCGATATGTACTCGGGTAACCTAACAACTCATATAAATCTGCTTATTTTGTGGTCAAATGGAGCATTAGCCATATCTTATCACATTAAATTGCTCATTACGAAAGGTCCTTTAAATCTTTCGTCTGATTTCACATGGACGTTAAACTTACCGTATTCGCAATTGTCGTCTGTGTATCCAGGCTGACATTGGCAGACGTAGCCATTGACTATAGGCTCACACGATCCTCCATTCACACAAGGACTACTCTCGCAGTAGTTGATTGCTATGAGCAAAAGCAACAATGCCCATCTCAATATAACCGACCAGGTCTGCTTCCAGTCGTGTTTGTCTAAGTATTTTTGTTTTGACCACCTTTGCGTGGATAAAATAAGGCAAAAAAAGAAGCAGACAAACATACGGCTAATTGATTTTGCTGTAGCTACATATTGTATTGTATTGTATTGTATTCAAGCATTTATAAAGCGCCTCTCATAGGGTGAACCATTCAGAGGCGCTCCAAGTGCGCAAGGCCAAAGAGAAGAAAAAGGTTTTGCGAAAAGCAAAGGTGGAAGAGAGGTTACTAGATAGAATTCGAGAGCGAGTAGATGGAGACAGCGCATTCCAAAGAGAGGAACCAATTGAGGTAAAGGACCGGGATTGAGCCATAGCTGTTCTAGTATGAGGAACTAGAAGCTCAAGTCCGTTTGATGAGCGTAGTGGTCGATGGGAGGAGGCTGAAAGAGGCCGGAGTAACACATCAGCTAAATATTTTGGAGCAAGACCCCTTTGTGCCTTGAAGACGAAAATGAGGATTTTTAATTAGCTACATAGGCACCGAAGTGCATAAAATACGCAACTGTATTACAGGGATGATCATTTTTGTTGTTAGGCATTATCTAAGCTTCACTAACCAAGACAATTATCATCGGAAAACAACATCAAGAGCTGAAGGTGAGATTCGATGGACAGAAATTGGAGCAAGTCGCAGAGTTTGTGTACCTGGAATGATTAATAACGGAAGATGGACAATGTACAAAAGACATAAACGTAGGATTGGTCTGTAATCAGCTATGTTTGACAGATTGAGTAAGATGTTAAAGACGAGCAGCATATCAACAAGAACAAAAATAAAACTATACAGGGCATTTGTCACTCCAGCACTGACGTATGGATCTCCATTGTTGGTGCCTACGGAAGTAGGACAAAAGGAGGATTTTATTGGTGGAAATGAGCTGGCTAAGAAGAATTGCGGGGAGGACCAGACGAGACAGGATTCGTAATGAGGTAAACACGGAAGGAGTTGGGACAGATTGAAACACTGGTAGACAAGATCAGAAAAAGAAGTCTGACATGGTTCGGTCATGTAGTAAGAATGGATGATAAGAGATAAACAGCAAGGGCATTATATTGCCACGTGGAGGAAACACGGATTCGAGGAAGACAAACAAAGACATGGAAAACGTGAGACAAGATATTGCAGGAAAAGGGATAGAGCGGCCCTGGATACTATCAGCGAGAGAAATTGAACCATCTTGTAAAAACTTTATCGTCGGTACACACCTGACGGAAGAGAGAAAAGAAAGACAGCAGCGGCACTATCTAATGACCAATGAGCATTTGTGACTTGTGAGTAAACAATTTTCACAGTTGTACGAGGTCCCTACGCAGGGACCTCTGGGGTAGACTCGAACTCTCCGCGTTACAAGGAAATCGCTCTAACCGAACGGCTACCGTGTCCTACTGTCCCACAATCAGCTGCCTTTTTTCACTGCCTTTTTTCTCGCTTCTTACTGGTATCAATAAATCAAACATACTGAAGCTGCAGAGGGTTCAGAACTCTTTGGCTAGAGCCATAACTAATACATCCAAATATGAACATATAACCCCTCTGCTTAAATCTCTGCATTGGCTTCCTGTTCATGAAAGAATTCGTTTCAAACTGGGTCTCATAGTTTATAAAACTTTGAACTCTAGCCAACCACAATATTTAAAATCTGTTCTTATTCCTCTGACTTATCATTATTCAATGAGGTCATCTGATTGTCTTTGTCTGGTCATACCTAAATCAAGAACTGTTCTCGGTGAACGAGCTTTTTCGGTTGCTGGGCCTGCCTTTTGGAACTCTCTTCCTGTATCTGTGCGCTGTGCTCAGTCGCTTGTGTCGTTTCGTTCTCGGCTGAAAACTTACCTCTTTCAAATTGCTTATCCACCTTAGGCTGCCTCTCTGTCTCTTACGGACTGATCTTCTGGATGTTGACCTGATTACGGCTTGGTTTTGGTGTGCCATCGGTTGATGCCTTGTGCATTAGACACCGGCGCAATAGAAGTTGCTAATTACATTACTGCCGCGATAACATTGATTGATTGATTGCGACTGGTTTGGTGCGCCATTGGTCGGGACCTTGTGCATTATACATTGGCACGATGGAAGTTATTAATTAATAATGAAGATATTAGGGGTGATAAATAATAATAATAATAATAATAATAATGATAATAATAATAATAATAATAATAATAATAATAATAATAATAATAATAATAGGGGCCTAATAATAATAATAATAATAATAATAATAATAATAATAATAATAATAATAATAATAATAATAATAATAATAATAATAATAATAATAATAATAATAATAATAATAACAACAACAACAACAATAATATATAATAATAATAACAATATCATAATATTATAATAATAATAATAATATTATAGTAGTGGTAACAACAGCAACGACAGCAATAATAATAATAGTTATGATGATGATGATGATGATGATGATGATGATGATGATGATGATGATGATGATGATGATGATGATGATGATGATGATGATGATGATGATGATGATGATGATGATGATGATGATGATGATGATGATGATGATGATGATGATGATGATGATGATGATGATGATGATGATGATGATGATGATGATGATGATGATGATGATGATGATGATAATGATAATAATAATAATAATAATAATAATAATAATCCGGAAATATGAGGGGCTCTTCGCTTCTTATATTTTTCAACCAGTGGCGATAGAAACCCTGGGTCCGCTCAATCCTTCAGCTTGGGATTTCATAAGCGAAATTGGCAATCGCATCTCATCCATTACTGGCGACAGACGTGAATCAACTTTCCTTTTTCAGCGCCTGTGCATCAGTATTCAACAGCGTAACCTGTTTGCTTTTAAGAGTACCTTCTCTTCAAACCCTGAAGACGAGACCTGACCCTCCAGACATTTATCTCGTAATAATAGCAATCTCTAAGTCCCTGGGGAAATGAAGTACCTCAGGGCCCAAAAAAAAATAGTAGTAGTAGTAATAATAATAATAATAATAATAATAATAATAATAATAATAATAATAATAATAATAATAATAATAATAATAATAATAATAATAATAATAATAATAATAATAATAATAACAATAACAATAACAACAACAACAACAACAACAACAATAATAATAATAATAATAATAATAATAATAATAATAATAATAAAAGCAGGGAGGCCCCAAACCGGACAGCCGCCGCCGCCAAGAGATCGAAGTACGCTACCATTGTACTGTATTTAAACATTTATAAAGCGCCTCTCACAGTGAACACCAATCAGAGGCGATCCCAGTGCGAAAAGTCCTAAATAAAAACAAGTTTTGAGGTAGCGGAAAGATGTAGCAGGACCACCAGATAGTATGGTAGAGCGAACAAAGGGGGAAGTTGATTCCATAACGAAGGGCCAATGCAGGCAAAGGCACGGGACTGGGCTATGGCCGTTATCACACGAGGAACAAAAAGGTCAAGGCGATCCGAAGAGCGGAGCGGGCCAAGGGCGGCGGCCGAGGTAGGCCGACGTATTGAGTCACAGAGGTATTTAGGGGCAAGACCTAGGTAAGATATGCAAATGAGGACAAGTACCTTTAACTGGATGCGTGCAGTAACAGGAAGACAATGTAACATGAATATAGAGATATGGGAGCAACGCGACAGACGAGCAATAAGTCTTGCAGCTGCATTAAGAACCGATTGCAGAGGGTCGAGGCGCACTTTATGGAGGCCAGCCAAGAGGGAATTACAATAGTCAATGCGAGAGCAAATAAAGGCATGAACTATTGAGGTAAAAACCAAATGAAGTTCGTCGGATTGCCTTCAGGCGTCGGAGATGGTAATAGCAGGAGCGGTTGACATTAGTAATGTGGTCAGAGAAGGAGAGATATAGCTATCAAGAGTGACACCCAGGTTGCGAACAGAGGTTGAAAAGGCATAGGAAGGAAAACTTTCTTAGCAAGTTGCTGGCGGGTGCCAAACCAGATCAATTTACTCTTAGCTGGGTTTAAGGAGAGCCGGTTTGAAGACATCCATGCGTGAAGGTCCTGAGATAGAGCATCAATGCGAGCAATGAGGGAGAGCTGATCAGTTGGGGAGCCATGAACGCATGCCTGAACGTCATCGGCATAGACGTGGCCAACAGGTAAGTGTTTTGCAAAGACAGAGGAGATGTCTGATGTAAATAGAAGATTATCACCAGAACACACGCTTTTGCGGCGGTTGCATTGGAGTCCAGCGGTTCTTGGAGTTCTGAAGGACTGGATTTTGTGATGGAATTATATAGGACGAAGGTTGACCGATTGAACCCATGACCCACTCGAAACAAGCTACCTGTTTCAAAGACTCTCGGTAGCTGTCCAACGTGGGAACGCCATCTGCTTTTCTTCGACATTACCATGCTAGATTGTTCACATAATAATAATAATAATAAATAATAACAATAATAATAATAATAATAATAATAATACTAATAATAATAATAATAATCACAATAATAATATAAAAAAAATAATAATAATAAATCGGCAGATTTACCATTCTTTCTCAGGAAGGCTCACAACAGGGCGACCCCTTGGGACCCCTACTCTTCTGCCTGCCTCTCCAGCCGATCCTAAACGGTCTACTGTCACCCATGGCCTTTTGGACACCTCGACGACCTCACCTTGGGTGGGGACCCTGGGGTGGTGGAGGCCGATGTTGACACAATCGAAGGGAATGCTTGCGCCTAGGACTCACTCTCAACCGTAACAAATGCGAATTCATTACCTCCGACTTAGTCTTCAACGACACCAACCGGAGCTCCCTATGGCAGTTCGCCCGGGTCAGTCCCTCATCGGCCACGCTTCTGGGGGCACCACTGTCGTCTGCGGAGGCCCTCCTCTCGGCCCTCGACGCCCGCGTTGCCGAACTCAGGACCGCGCTCGACAGATTACAACTCATCGCCAGACAAGACGCCCTCTTGATTCTCAGATACTCTCTTGGCTCACCTAAGCTGATACATTTATTGCGATGCATCTTTTGCCACGACCATCCGCAACTAGGGGTTTATGACGAGCTGCTGCGGAGAGGAATCGAGCGGATCTTGAATATTTCGGTGACCGACGACCAATGGATGCAAGCTTCCCTACCAATCAAGATGGGGGGCCTGGGAATTAGGAGGGTGTCATCGCTGGCACTACCGGCCTTCTTGGCTTCGGCCGCGGGCACCCTCCCTACCCAGTCCCTCATCTTGGGAGCCACACCGGTTGGCTCGGACACGGCTTTCGACTCGGCGCGGACTACCTGGCTTCAGATCGCTGGTGTACCGGAACCGATGGTCGCCCCAGGTCACAAACAGTCACACTGGGATAGACCGCTGTTGAAAGCCGTTCTTTCGGCTGTTAACGATAATCTACTGTACCAGGACCCTTACGATCAAGCGAGGCTAAGAGCCTCACAGTCACCGCACGCCTCGGATTGGCTACATGCTCTCCCGCTTGTTGCACACGACCTCAGACTGGAGGACGAGGCCGTAAGGGTGGCGGTTGGCCTGCGATTGGGTGTGGCCATTTGCGAGCCGCACGTATGCGCATGCGGTATTTCAGTTTCGTCTAGAGGTACGCATGGGTTGTCGTGCCGACTGGGATTCGGCCGACAAGTGAGGCACAGCAATATCAATGACCTCATCCATCGTAGCCTTAACAGAGCTGGCATCCCGGCAGTCAAAGAGCCGTCCGGCCTGACCAGATCGGATGGCAAAAGACCGGACGGGCAGACCCTAATACCGTGGAGTGGTGGACGGACCTTGCTATGGGACGCGACTGTGGTGGACACGGTGGCCGCCTCATACATTTCGGAGACAGCGGCCGCGGCTGGTGGGGCGGCAGAGATGGCCGTCGCAAGGAAGCACGCCAGGTACTCGGAGCCGGAAAGGAGATACACCTTCGTACCTGTCGCCATAGAAACCTTCGGTCCCTTCAACAGAGAGGGCCTCGTCATCTTATCGGAGACCGGAAGCCGACTGTCGAAGACTACTGGTGACACTCGCGAAACAAGCTTCCTCTTTCAAGGCCTATCGGTCATGATCCAACGCTTCAACGCGGTGGCATTCCAGGGAACCATGTCAAGGCTGCAGGGAGCCGACGAGCGGCGAACTCTGGACAGATCCAACAGAGGATATCGATAATAGTGCTACGTTTAGCCAACACTCCATAATAATAATAATAATAATAATAATAATAATAATAATAATAATAATAATAATAATAATAAAAATTAGAATAAGAATAGGAATAATAATAAGACCAGCTATTTTAGTAGCAATAATAGAGTGGTACGTCCAACCTGATCGCAGGCTTTGACCTTGGTTCTGCGAAACATTTGCAGCCGTTCAAGCAGGCTCGAATGTTGGAAGGAGCTACATCAGTTTTCTTCACGTATTCTAGGTCAGCCATCTCGATCGGGCCGAGGGCAGAATTTGGCCAATGTCGTCATGTTTTAGCGTCAGGGCCTTTTTGTAAAAAGCCGCGATTTTGAATTCTATGGGAAATTCCGAATGCCTCCCATTTCTGAAATCTTCTCTTGGGTTCCAACTACAACTGTGTAAAGCGCCAATACATCTTCAAAAAGTGCAGTATACTAACCAAACTTGTCTCGTACCACCTCTGCTAGTTGGTGAACCATATCGAGCAACAAGTCGCATTTAACTGAGTGCTTTGACCGACTTTGTCAATCTTCTGCTGCGAGGTGAGACTCGTACTTTTTGGTGGCAACCTTATTGCGCTCTCCAAAAGATCAAGAGGACCTCAGCTAGACACTGGCTACATCTGGAGGCGTATTTCAGCTAAATGTGCAGTCAATACACTGTCATCAATTTTCTCCCGCTTCAGGTTGGCATTGCTACTTACGAGGATTGTGAGACAGCAGTAGATCTACACGCAGATCGGCAGATTTATTGCCTCTATGCCAGACGATCATGTTTTTGTAAAACTTGATTTCCTAAATACTTGTGTAGGGGTGGGCCTATAAGCGGCATTCCGATTCCATCTGGACTGTTCGTTATAATCACCTTGCCGGTGGGTGGCCAGTCTTCAGAGGAATGTAGGCCTTCAGTCTGAGCGTGGGCAGTTGTCAGATGCACGTGCAGACTGGCGCCAAGAAAAGGAATGCCGTGTAGCAGGTCTTGATATACGGCTATATAAATGGCAGCCTTGAGGAAGAGAGAGAGAGATCGGGATCCAGGGCGTTGGTTAGGCCGTACTCCTGTCCCGTTTGTCAACCGAGACAAGGGGTCCTAGCGTGTACATGTACCATCAACTGAATAAACATCAACAGCGACAACGTGTTATCTCTCTCTCAACTGTCGATCGGCAACCCCGAATAATCGGGCGATAAGCGACACTACACTTGCAACAGTTTACGGCACAATGTCATGCTTAAGGCTTCTTTTGAAACAATGGCTCAGCTCTACCGTTTTGTCTATCAGAACCATTGTGCTTAGGAGTGGGCTTGATCAGTTTTAAATTTCCACACAAATGGATCCTCAATGGGAAGATCCTCTCGGTCCACTCTTTTTGTCTACCTATATAAGACAGGATGTCAAAGCCGCTTCTCATGTTGACGAGATCATTGGAGCCTGTTCGGGTTCACTACATGCGCTGCGGACACTTGGAGCTCATGGCCTCCCCCGAAGGCGGTACATATAGTTACAGAAGCTACAACAGTAGCGAGACTATTGTATGCGGCGCCGGCGTGGTGGGGCTTTGCATCGTCAGCCGACCATCAAAGACTGGAGAGATTCTTGACTAGACTCGAACGTGTGGGATACTTGCCAACTGGTGCGCCAACGATGAAGGAGCGAGTCGGGGCTGCGGAAGATCGCCTCCTCCAGGCAGTCGTGTGGAATGGAGTGCACGTACTGCGTCACCTTTTCCCGCCTACAATCCAGCGCCGCTACAGCCTCCGCCCTCGTGCCAATGAATTCGAACTGCCACGCAAAGACGACAAGAATTTTATTTCAAGAATCCCGTATAAGCGAATTTCTCTTTGACGCCATAAGCCAACTCTGTTTACTTCATTTTTTATTATCTTTCTAGTTTGTAACCTCTCTGTAACTGTGAGCTTGGGTGCGGTGTGTCATCCTTGAGTTGGAATTTACAATAAAACGAATATATCATCATCATCATAGCCCATCAATCGACATTTCTCTTAAGATATCTGGATGACCTTACTCTTGGAAGACAATAAGAGACAGTAGCTCGCGATGTCGATTTGCTAATCTTGGATCTACCAGACTCAATCTGAATCGCAGTAGTGGTCTTGAGGACCTCTAAATCTGATGTGATTTCCCATGCCTTGATTGCGTTTCAATTACTTTACTAAAGGCAGCACTTTTAAGCGGACTAGATGCGGTTCTCGAATAACTTTTCTTTGATGCCAATAACAACCACCGTCTGCTCTCTCAAAACGCATGCATTATATTGGGATCGTCCTTTGGTGCTCACAGGATCAGTCACCTGCTTTGCTGCTCTCCATGATCTGAACACCCAGCTTTGGAAAGGCTTAACAACACCATACACAAAAGCATTGAATCCATCGTCAGTATTAAGCATGGGCAATACTCGGTGGTTGGCCATACTACCCTTCAGATATGACATCTTCGCATGAGCAAGGTTGGATCGCTGGCTTCTTTCGTCTGTTTGGCTTCGGTTATAATAATAAAAATCGCACCTGGTCTTGGTTATTTTGTCTACTATTGCAATTCCAGTCGATTATTTAATTGCTATTGCTTTCCGAGACAGGGCCTACGTTTCATTCACCAAGACTTGAAACTGAATTTCCGACTTGTTTGATACTATTGATACTATAATTGTCATCGATATCATTATAATTATTATTAACATTTTACTCCGATAAAACCTTGTAATAAATATCGTTATTATCAGAGTGTTAAACTGCAGAAATAGGCACCCCACTTTCTAGACCTAAGTTACGCCAATGTGTACTGCAATGGACCAGAGCATCTTAGTGTTCCATAAGCTGTAACACACATTTAAAAGAGTTCTGTGGCCCAATGCACAGCCTGAATCCAACAACAGATTCTTCCGCCGATGGATTAAAACTCTTGAACACCACTCTGGAACGTACTCGTCATGTTGGCAAATAGATTACTACCGGCAGTGCTTTTTTTCTAGAAAAAAAGGTTCCGAAACTCAACAAATTCAGAACAATTATAGGGGCATATTTTATGCTAATAGTTATGTTTCATTATATCAGTATCAATAAACACTGAAAGCACTTACATTAGATTAAAGTATATAAATAATTTTATATAATTTTTTATTAAAATTTTTAATTAACTAAATTATTTTTTAATAGCTGAAAAAAGGTACCGGAACGCCGTTCCGGACCGCTCCGGCTGAAAAAAGCACTGACTACCGGTACCAAAAATGTGTGTTATTCGAGAATACATTTCCAATTTAAAGGAGCCAGAGTCTCCGTGGAATGATTTCGTTATGGTTTGAGATTAGATATATGAAGGACTTTGATTGAGTTTACGCGTTTCATGTTTACTTCGAAGCGACATTAATTGATTGAAGGTAATCGATTCTCCTGCATTATTACATTTAAACTGCACTATTAAAGATTTCATGATAGATTAAATAAAATTAAGGAATTAGATTAGATTAGACTAGACCATACTATATTTTTAGACTTAAATTATGTTACATTAACCTATATTACATTAGATTAATTGACGAATGACCAGTAGACGACAAAATCTAATTCCTTAATATGACTATTGCGCTGTCTAAGTGATTGTGCGAATTTACCTTCCGAGCAGGTCTGTCCGGTGTAGCCTGGCGCACAGATACAATGGTATCCGCCGCTAGGTTCCTGAACGCAGGTGCCTCCGAATGCGCAAGGGCTGCTGGTGCAATAACTTGGAACTGAAAATAACAATGTAACTGTTACATAACTGCTATACGACGTGGTTCGTGCTACAACGGTGGCCCGAATGCTCTATGCTGCTCCGGCTTGGTGGGGGTTTGCAGGGCAACAAGACAAGAACCGCCTTCAGTCGGCGATGCGGCGTCTGATTCGTCTGCGGTACCTGCCAGAGGACAGTCCATCGTTTGAACATCTTTGCGACACTGCGGAGTCATGCCTCTTCTCGGCGGTCCTAGGAAACCCGGGGCATGTACTCCATGGGCTACTCCCCCCCCCAAAAAAGCCGCTCCCCTACACCCTGCGCCCTAGATTGCATGACCGTTTTATTCCACAAGCGGACAATCTCTCACGCAGATCGTTTATAATAAGAATGTTATACTCTGTATAAATGTACACCAAAGTGCGGATATGCAATTGGTTCAATAAAGAATATACTTACTTACTTACTTACCATAATTGATCGGATGTCAGTATACGTAAACACAGTGCCCTGGCGATTAAGAGGGTTCATAGGGACATGGGGTAATCAGAATCTCTGGTACTACATGTGCTTTGTGTTCCAATAATGAAACACAAAAGAGGCCTACAATTGAGCAATTTAAAACTAAATCTGCGGTACAAAACGGCCAAAATTATCGTAGTGTATGAGAAACACTAGAGTACCGATAATTGAAAGCTTTAGAAAATCTTTATTCAAATGAGTCTGAAATAAAAGTACTTTTTGTCATCATCCGTTGAAATGTCTTTCAATCGAAAGTTCTTACAAAAACCACAACTGACACCTATAATAAGTCTGTCGAAATTCATCGAATTTTTTAAAAGATATTTCAGGGTAAACCTGTTCACAATAAAAAATGCTCATATTCACTATATGGCGTTTAATTCCAAGTAACTAAGTTATTTTCAAAATGTGCAGATTTTGGCATAGTGGGCAGAAAAGCCTTAATGATACAGAGAATTACTCAAATGCATAAAATTATTATACCTAATCTCTTTCTACAGTAGACATCCATATCCATCTCTTCCTCATCCGAAATATATTGTTTGAGCCAGATCCTCGCAGCGTTTACGCTAGTTCCCATACTACCATCGTTATGTCCATACTCAATGGCAGACATCCAAGCGGAATCGTCAAAATTTATTTCCTGCCAACCGAAGTGATTGACGTTTGAACATTTCCAAGTAGAATTGGTCAGAACGTATTCATCATCTGTTGACGCCAGAATATCCCCGTCTAAATTTCCATTTCTTCCATGAATCGCTATTAATACCGTAGCACAAGGAAATTCAACAACGTCCGCTTTATTATAGATGTCTGCATTTGGAAGGCCAGTTATCTCAACGCCATCGATGTAGAGCCTCAAATAGTTATCGACCGTTACAGTCAGATTACGTTGCGGGCAGAGGAACTCGGAAACAGATGTCGCTTCCAATTCGACAACAGAGAGTAGAAGGACAACTGAAGAAAATAAAACTTTTGTTCTATAAAACCAAGTTGACCACTATATAAGGGCGAAATGTTCAACATAGGCCTATGACACGAAAAGGGGCCGTCCATAAATTACGTCACGCTATTTTTGACCATTTTACCCCCCCCTTCCTGTCACAAACTGTCACAAATCTCGGACCCCCTTCCTAAAGTACGTCACGGTCACACTTTCGAACATAGAAATAATAATACTTCCGAAAGCAAGGCTAATACATAAACAAGGCTTCGCAACAGCATTATTACTAGCGCTCCTAGCGAGAGGAATCGTGAAAACACATTCAGGAGATATGCATTTCATGCTATTTTGACATAAAACTAATTAAAATGTTTCAGAAAATTTTTGAAAATTATTTTTAAAGCTATGAAATTCTCTACTAAAAAATAAAAAATAAATTATAAATAAAATTTAAAAATAATAAATGTGACGTCACACATGGCCTGACCCCCCTCCCCTGTCACAAACTGTCACACTTTCTTAAACCCCCCCCCCTGGAGCGTGACGTACTTTATGGACGGCCCCAAAGGTGCATAATTAACTTTTCCAATAAATCAACTATGATTGTCCAGTTGCAAACGAAATATTTCCGCCCAATGGGCGGAAACATGTAATCTTAAGCTAGATAAGAAAAAACCTTTGAGATTGTGATCAGAAGGCCGAGGGTGTGTAGGGCACGGCATTGTTCCGGATGTCACCCCGGGATTGACTAGGGTCTCGAGCCTGAATGTGCTAGGGGTTACGTTTACAGAGGTTCTCAGGTTTGAACCGCATATACCCCGATTATGCTGTTATTCAGGACAATCAATGTATGCCCTGCGGATTCTTGTTCCGCATGGCCTTGCGGGTCTGCAGCTTTATGATGTGGCAAGTGCAACAACAGTGGCTCGTTTGCTCTATGCTGCCCCGGCATGGTGGGGGTTTGCGGGACAACAGGATAGGAGCCGACTCCAGTCAGTAATAAGCAAGCTAATCCGCCTCCGGTATCTTCCTGACCCAACATTTGAGCGACTTTGCCTTGAAGCCGACACCTGTCTTTTCTCTGCGGTCCTGATAAACCCAGGACACTCACTGCATAGGTTACTTCCACCAAAAAGCTCCAACAATAAACCTATGACCGCGATCACATGACCATTGCCTACCCCTTGCACTGCTTGCAGGCAATCTACAGCGCAAGACTTTTATAATTAGAATGTTGTATTCATATCGACAGTTGATTGTTATATGACACATGTAGGCCTACACCAGATTGCGGATATGCCACTGGTTTAATAAAGAATATACCTACTTACTTACTGTACATTACAAACGAGCAAAATACGGCAATATTATAAAAGATTTTAGAGTCGTAGACTACGACTTTGACATCTTTGGTTATTATGTTTGAATAAAAAAAAGCACAATAATAGCCATGGAAGGTTTTGTTTTTTTATATATATACCTTGTATAGTATTACATAGAGACCAGAACGGATTATGTGTGGCATATATTAATTTGGTGCTCTTAATGCATAGGATAGTGTCTGGTATAAAAAAAATTTGTTTGGTGTGCTGCTTAACTTTGCCGCCATAGCTCTGACGTTATTCCAAAATACCGTACTATGCGACTATTGAGCTAACGAAATAATACCGTTGAAATTTGATTATTTTATTAACTAAAGTAGTAATTTTATTGCACAGGTGAATTTGTTTCATAATTCTGACATTTATGAGATACAAGCAATACAATATTATAATATAATACAAGGAATAATCCGTTAAGGTGGAGAAAAGTTGTAATCCTTAATTACGCTTACTTCACAAAAATTTCACAGGCTCAAAATACGTTTCACTTAGGGCCTACATTATGATTTCCAATCACTTTTTGTGGTATATTTGGCCATGTTTTGCGGGATTCGAGCTGTGATCGAATGTAGCCTTCTGTACCTGTACCCGCCGTGGTGACTTTAAAATCAAGGCTAGAGTTGTTCGGATGGGCGCCGTTGTTGGCTGCCAGCTTTATATTTATGTTTTTCGTGTTTTTATATGTATGTAAACCAGAGTGCGGTTAGCAACTGGTAAAATAAAAAATATACTTACTTAATTACTTTTACGTTCTTTGCCACAAACTGACCTTGCTGCATCTGTAACAACGTTAACATGTCTATCTACTGCTTGCGTGTTTCAAAGGTATTTTTCAAGATATGACAAACTGCCAGTTTTAATGGCTTCCTCAAGGTCATTTTCCATACACTTGCAAGTTATGGGAGGTTCAAGTCTGGGAAAATCCAACCCGTTTACTAACTAAGCCAGTGGCTTCAAAATTGAGTTTCGGGATTGCGAATTTTCTAACATCACCAGAACTGCTAGGGTGACAACGATCAGTTTCCCCTGCTACTTTAATTCTTCTGGCTGCCAGTTCTCGTATGTGTTTTCTCTCATAAATCATCATATTCAGTAACACAATTTCCGGGTGACCATTCTGTTGAATACATTTATCAACGACCTCTCTCACAACGGATGGTAAGAAACGTGAAGAATGAATAGGCTTCCATAAATGAGTAGCACCATAATAACAGTGGAGCTGCAGTTTCATTTCAAACCAAATAGGAGCATGTACTTTGATAATGTATTCTGCTAATGTAACTAAACTTTGGGGGGTTGGAATGTCGATACGTAAATGCGTAATAACCTATTAGCAGTATAAGCCAACGACTGTGAGCCATCTTTCCAGGTTCTCTGCTACTTAACTTTCTTAAAACGATCCGCTTTCAACAGCCAAACACATTTCATGGAGATATCTTTAATCTTAACTCAAACTCTGAAAGTCTGTAATTTTTGGCAAATCTTCATGAATTCGTTTGAAACGTACGACATCAAGCAACTGACAAGAAGGAAGAGCTTTCCCTAGAGCACCTGTGAAAACATTAGGCCATACAACTGGTACTACTGGTAGCATCATTGCTTTTCCAGAACATCAAATAAAATTTACTGTCTTAATGGGCAACTCATTGAAACGGAACATGCAGATGAACCACTGGAGAGGACGCTCCACCTTGTCACCTTGTGCCGTCGATTCGATGAATCCTAGCGACCGTCATAGTCAACCTTCTCCACGTGTTCCGATCTCTCGTCGCCTCTCTCAGCTCCGGAAGCTTCATCTTCATCGTCTCATGTATCTCATCCATCCATCTTCTTCTCGGTCGTCCTCTTCCCCTCCTTCCCTCCCCGCACGCCAGCATCATCTCCTTTTCCAGTCCATCCGCGCGCATCACATGTCCAAAATACGTCATTTTCTGTCTTGCTGCTCTCTGCCCCAATGTCATATCTCCTCTCCGGTGTCCTATCTCCTCCAGTATGTATTCATTTGTTCTCTTCTCAGCAGGGTCCGATTTGCGGGGGGGGTCGAGGGGGGGGGTGGTGGGGTCGGACCCCCTTGCTTCTTCTTATGGACCCTCTTGCTTCTAGCCTCTAACCGACCCCTGGGGGGTCGGCTTGACCCCCTCACATTCATTACCCACAGTCCTACACCAAACGACTCCATTATGACCAATTGTCCTGACCCAGTTTCTACCTCCCTCTCTCCTACTCTCTCTGAAAGCCCATGCACCGATATATATATATATACATCTATATATACATATATACATTATATATATATAATGGTCTTCAGTACGCTACTAATGTTTCTTCTCTCCACTCGACCAACCACTCTCCTCCTTTTCCTCTGTCTCTCTGTCTTGCAGTTTGATATATGTGTGTCACATCAAAGCATCATCTGCTTTTGGATTCGG
The DNA here is from genome assembly GCA_020284085.1 of Aporrectodea caliginosa. NCBI lineage: Eukaryota > Metazoa > Annelida > Clitellata > Crassiclitellata > Lumbricidae > Aporrectodea > Aporrectodea caliginosa. The sequence continues at coordinate 58,232 of JACEVL010001108.1, forward strand.
GACCTAAGCAAGAAGAAAGTTATCTTTCAACAGGAGTTCTATACCGGTTACAGTTTTCAGGCCCAGTGGATCAGGTTTCCATGAGGTATGCTTCAGGCAAGGACCCCGAGTATAACAGCCGGTGTCCACGCTTCAAGCCTCCCACGGGCCACGGCTGTATGCAGACGTCCTGCTGACCTTTCCCCTTTCCCTAGGCCAGGACACTGGCGCTGAGACCGTTGAGTCATAAGTCGTGGAATATCAGCCTGTACGTTGTCTATTCGAAATTCCAGTTTTATGCGTAGGCTCATTTGTTGTTTATAAAACTGTCTGCGCATCGCTTGCCTTAATCGAAAATTAAGCGACGGCAGTTTCATTAGCCAGGCTGCCAGAGTGAAGTAGGCTATAGGGCCTCTTTTAATTTGGCTGAAGTTCTAAAAGACTTTGCAGATATATCAAGGGTAGAAAAGTTTTGAGTCTGGTAAGAGCCACACAAAATTATTCATATAATCGAATAATGTTCAATATAGGGTCTAGCGTTTGACTAAGTCTGTGTTTCGCTAAAATTCGAAATTTCTATTGCGAGCGCTTGCCGTTATCCGCCACCGGCGCCAAAATACCTAGCCACGCCACTGATCAAAATTAATGGCTTGCATTAGAACTGTCTCAGACAAGTGATAATGACTCGCTAATCCAATGCTTCCAAACCTGAGTTTCGCGGCACCAAAGGCCCCGTGAACCTGCTCAAGGTTGGATGTCAGAAAGGTAGAACCGTAATATTTGTGCAGCTTTTTATGTGAAAAAGTTTTAAAATTTATCACTACTAACATAGGCCCATAATTGTTTTTAATACAAGAAAATTTCTTATCAGTAAAATAAAGAACTAACTTGAAGAGAAATTAATAGTTGAAATTAAGGAATAAGATGCCGCTGATCTGCCGTTAGTAAAGGTGCATGCATGCTCTGAAAAAGGTTGGGAATCACTGCCCAAATTAATCTATCAGTAGGCCTAGGGGCCTAGGCTACTTTATAAAATATATTTCACTCTCTGTTACGTTGGCCACTGCAGTACGGCGCCCTATTACAGTATATGGCGCCCCGTTCAGGCCATCTGGTAATTGTAGGCTACAGCAGAAAGAACTTTGAGCAGAATTAGCAGATTGAAAAATTGAAAATAATTAAAAAATTACTTACGATGAAACATCATAAATGAACGCCAATTTCAAACAGTATTTTATAGGATATAGTAAATACTATATACTACTAGTGGTCTACTACACTAACTATTGCGCATAATGCCATTATTTCATATATATATATATATATATAATTATATATATATATATACTATCATTTTAAAGTTAATTACAATGTTTACCCAGGAACGTGGCGCCCCTCAAAAACAACCATTTTCTTCACATAAGCAATCCTGGATCCGCCACTGTTCCCGACCCCCCTGCTTCTTTTTTTGACAAATCGGACCCTGCTTCTCAGTCCAGTGGACCCTCAACATTCTCCTCCAAATCCACATTTCACATGCCTCGATCTTCTTTTCCAGTGCCTTGGTTTTTGTCCATGCTTCGCACCCATACAACTGGTACTACTGGTAGTATCATTGCTTTTACGATTGTTGCTTTCGTCTCCAGGCTCACAGATTTGTCCTTCCATATTTTTTCCAATCCCTGCATTGCTCCTTTTCCCAGTGTAATTCTTCGTCGATTCTCTCTTTCACATCCTCCCTCCCTATCTATCATAGCTCCCAAGAAGCAGAAACTCGATACCACCTCAATCTCTTCACCGTTCACCTCGAAGCTTTTCCAGCTATCTGTGGTCATGACTTTAGTCTTTTTTGTATTAAAATATAGTCCTGCTTTCTCACTTTCAAGCCTTAGCTTTCTAATGTTGTTTTTCAATGCTTATTTTTTCCCGCCAGCAGTGTTGTATCGTCTGCATACCTTAAATTGTTCACAACCTTTCCAGCTATCCTCACTCCTTCCGCTTCATCGTCAAATCCCGCTTCTCTCATTATCCTTTCTGCATATAGAGTGAATACGTACGGTGAAAGTATACAGCCCTGTCTTACACCCTTCTTTATTTGGAAACTTGCTGTTTCTCCATGTTCTGTCCTTACCACTGCTATCTGATTGATATATAGGTTCCTGAGGAGAGTTATCAGGTGCATAGGTATACCCATTTCCCTCAAAGTTTTCCACATCAGGTCGTGGTTTATGCAGTTGAATGCCTTGCTGTAGTCTATAAAGCATGGCTAAGCCTCTTGGCCATATTCCCTCTGTCTTTCCATTATCCATCTCAGGTTTGCTATATGATCTCTTGTGCCTCTCCTTTTCCTGAAGCCTGCTTGGCTTTTCTGCAATTCTCTCTCTATCGTGCTCTCCATTCTTTTGTGTATGATCTTGAGGAGTATATTGCTTATGTGTTATATCAACGCTATAGTTCTGTAGTTCTCGCATTCTCTTGCGTCTCCTTTTTTAAAGATGGGTATGAATATCGATTTGCCCCAGTCTCTCGGCCACTCTTCTGTTTCCCATATTAGATTACACAAAGTTGTTATCTACTTTATTATTCCATCGCCCTCTGCTTTGATCATTTCAATAGGGATTTCATCTGCTCCTGGTGTTTGTTATCTCTTAATTGTGTGATTGCCCATTCCACCTCCGCCTTCATGATGCCTGGTTCCCTTTCATAGTCCGCTGTAGTCGTCTCCTCTTCCCTGGTCTCTCCCTCGTCTGTGTTGTAAAGGGCTACCGTATATTCTCTCCATCTGTTCTTTATCTCCTCCCTATCTCCTATTATTCCTCCATTCCCGTTTTTAGCGATCCATTTCGTGGTGTGAATTTGCTGGTTATTTTCTTCATCATTGCGAACATCTCTCTAGTTCTTCCTTTTTCCTTCTTCCTCCATTTCCATTCATCGCTCATTCAAGTATTTGTCTTTGTCTTTCCTTGCCTGCTTCTGGAATTTTCCGTTCAGCACCCTAACCGTATCCCTATTCCCCTTTACTCTCGCACCTCTTCTTTCTTCCGCTATTTTAATTGCCTCCTTCGATAGCCACGGTGATGTCTTCTTTCTCTCTCTCCTGGGGACATAGATGGTTGCTTCCTCTTGGACCACCTTCTTCGTTTTTTCCCAGTGCACATGTCATCAGCACTTATCGCTTCCTCCAGATGTAATGCCTCAAATCTGTTCTTTATCTCATCTCTATACTCTGGAATTAACCCTTTACATTCATATCTGATTAGACGTTCCCCTCTTGAGTTTTTTTTAGTTTCATCCTAAGTGATACCATCAGCAATTCATGATCTGATCCGCAATACGCTCCTGGTCTCGTTTGTGCATCCCTCACCATGCTTTTCCATCTCCGCTTTATCAGCACATAGTCTATCTGATTTCTGTACTTTCCATCCGGTGATGTCCAGGTGTACAGTCTTCTCTTTGTCTTCTCAAAGCATGTGTTCAGGCAGGATCTTCAGCTCGTTTGTCTCACAGAAGTCAATAAGTCTTTCTCCCTCCTCGTTTCGTTCTCCCAGCCCATATTTCCCATACGATGATTCTGGCTTGTCTGATCCCCCTACCTTTGCATTGAAATCTCCCATAATCATCAGGATATCTCCTTTTGGACGCTGTCAATCTTCCCCTGTAACTCTGTGTAAAAGTTTTCTCGGCTCTCCTCTTCCGTCGTCGACGTTGGTGCATACACTTGGATAACGGTGGTGTTCACCACTTTACCCCTGAACCTTATACATTGTATTCGGTCGTTGACCGCATCGTATCCCATTATTGCCGCAGCACTCTTCTTATCACAAATCATCGCCACCCCAGTTCTTCTACTCTCGCTTGGTCCCGACATCACTACTCTCAAATCTCCTGAGTTGAAATGTCCCTTCCTTTGCCATCTCGTCTCACTAAGTCCTAGCACCTCCAATCCTACTCGTTCCATCTATAACTTGATCACCTCCAGTTTCCCCGTCTGCATGCTCCTTACATTCCATGTTCCCAGCTTCCACTGGGTTTTACAGCTCAGGTTGATCCTGAGTTCCTCGGCTGAATCCGCTGCTGCCCCCCTTCGGTTTTATTGCAGTCGCTTCATGATGTCGTTTCTTCGCCAGGTCAACCTTCCGCTCTTTCCCAGTAGTCCTGAAATCGCTGTCCGGCCTGGGAGTCTCACCTTCGGCGATTATCGTTTTTACATAGTTCGTGTTTTCCATGACAGTTTTCTTGGCAAAAATATAGAGGTGGTTTGCCATTGCCTTCCTCTGGTTTTATGCAACTCCAGCTTTCTTGTTATTCCAGCATGTTTTCCTGTAATTACCGCCGTTCCATTGCAGCCAACGGCAATTAGAGAACTGCAAGAAATATCGTTTTAAGAGAAGAAGCATTGTCTGGTGGATCATCTATACTTGATACAGTCATTGCGATTTATAATACATTTCTCTCTTATATTCCCTTCCAGTTCTTTTTTTAATTATGGAAGTAGTCTTTCTGTCTCTTTTCGCTGTCTATTTCACAACACCATGCATCAAAGTCAGAACATCAATTACACTTCTACTACTACTAGCAATGATATTGTCAGCTTGATTTTCTGCATCATTCGCTATTGATGAAACTGAAAATGCACGATTTCGAAGGGGACTTCACTAATCTTTCTTTCCTTTATTGAGCTCCAGATTTCTTAGTAGGCTACATCTTCTTATTCATCATCAACTTCATGGATTATAATATCAAATATCGGTAATTTGGTATCAATTATTTATTATGATAACTTATATCCAGCAGTAAGTTAAAGTATTATTTATTTTGATAATAACTCAAATTTCAGTTAATAAATTTACATTCAGTAAAAGATTATGCCTTCCAGAAAAACAAAGTTCAATTCTAGGCCGACTGCTTATGAATCTCAAACTACTGATAAGCATGCAGTGTTTTTGAAATTCAAGTTATTCAACTATAATATGACCACAAAAGTTTTGACCTAAGTAACTGAAATAGTCGGATAGCCTTTATAACAGTACTTCAGCGGCGTAGCAAAGATTTTACCAGAGGGGTGTGTAATGCGAAGTACTAGGCCACGCATACGATTCTGGTAGAGTATAGAATTCGTTCAGAGATCGAAATTTTTCTGCAGCAGTTAACATTGCACCAACAGTTAGTCCAAAATCATTATGATGAGTGATGACCTACGTCTATTACTGTGCTTACTCCTAAATCCTGTGACTGAGCAACTGAGACTGCGTTAAGTTTCACAGCTGCTATTAAATTGTTTTCGATAACAACATTGCTAATAGAATTGTCTGCAATGCTAACCCCTTCAGTCCCAGTTCCACCGTCACATTCGTCATTGGCTTGCTTTTTGTAAAGAAATTCAATAGATCGGATCATCTATAACGCTTAATTACCTAGTTATTAAATTGAAGCAATTAAACTTGAAAATTTAATTAAAATCGTTTTTTTTTATTTCAAAGTAAACTAATGGATTTGGCCCGAACGGGGCGCCGTAGATTAATGACTGTATTCTGAACATGATGAACTACTTCAAACGTGAACACTGGAGGCTGCAGAGAGACATTTAAAGAGACCGACTGCGAGAGAAAAACGCGCGCGAGAGAGAGACAATGCAGATATTATTTCAAGCATTCCTAAATGGTATGCAGTGGTTGTAGGCCTACGCCAGAAAGGGAGAATCCACTCTGTCCGTATATTGCATGCATACGCGTCTTTGTGTACAACTGTGTTCGTTTCTACTGTTGGTCAAATCCTCCGACCTATCATGTGACCTAGGTAGACACAACACACACATACGTCTGTGGCCCTGTGTATCATATATCATGAAGCATCCATCATACAGGGCCTACAGACTGCATTAGGCCAAGACCCACAGGTTTCTTCAGTTTTAACAGAGCTTTAGACATTTCCGAGCCCAAGCCAGGGGTCCTGCCATAGAACCGGGCCCTGGGGCAGTAACCCTCTGACCCCCTCTCATCGGCCCTGATCGTATGGACTACAAAATCTAGGGAATTAAGCGAGAAAAGGTCTTGAGAACAGATATTCTGAATATTGTATCAGGCGGACGTGGGATTAACTAGATCAACGCGTAATTGACCCTGCAATAAGTCAAGAGGCTGCCCGGTGCGACCGCACCAGATTTCACCTCCACGCGTCGCCACTGCCTGTCTGCTTAATTGGCGGGAGCAGGTCATGCAAGACATGCCCCGAATTACTCCTAATGTCTGAGAACAGATTATGCTTGAACAGTTACACAGTCTCTATTTCTTGCATATGCAATGTTCAATGCTTGAAACGGTTCTGTGTAGTTTATCTCGGGACTGGATATGAGCCGGAGAGTAGAGAACTCACAATGGAATCTTGCATTGGTTGAAAAATGAGAGAGAACCATGGTTGAACTTGTCTTCGTCTGTGAAGATATCCTAACCGGGTTAAGTTCATACGGAGGAGTTCTTTGTTTAGTCGAGGACTGAAGTGCATTTTTATAACTATGTTTCCTTCGCATGAATCATTATTTATGGTTTTCAGGGTTATTTTTAATGTTTTCTATGCAGCGGTTAGCGAATATCGTTGATCATGGTCAACGAAGGGTCTGTGTAATCAATTACAATTTATAACTTTTATCGCCCCGTTGTCTAATGCACAAGGCATCAACCGATGGCGTATCAAAACCAAACCGTAATCGTGTTTCTATAGTATGCTGTAAATAGACTTTCACAATAGAGCAATTAGAAATAAGAACTGTGTTTTCTGTGTATTTTCAAAGGATTTCGCGACACGTTCCTTTAATTCGACTCTTAGAGGAACAGATAGGCATGAAGTGTTACTGATTCCATTTGACATGAGACAAGTCCGCTCTGTGTCACGGTTTTTATCATTCCACAGTTAGTGTAAGTCGATGAACACAGTTTAGCCCAGTTCGATAGGATGCATCTTTACTGTTACCTGTAACAAGTTGCGACGTGTCAGCTTGGTGTTGTGAATAAACGAAATTGATTGATTGATTGATTGTTTGACTCATAAGTAAGGAAGAATACAACGCATAAAATTCATTTAGTAGTCCGCATACATATTCTTTGATTATAGATTACACCTTTTACAACTGCCTCTCAATAATGAAGGATTTAATTTTGAACAAAATAACTATTATATAGACTAACCTCCTAACGTGCAAAACAGTTTCATTTTGTTGTCCATGTTGATTATCGATTCTTCTTCGCAGTTTGTGTTAGTCTGAAACTGTACATGCAGAACGTAGGTCAATTATATTGATTAACGAATCTGGTCAAAAACACTTATAACGTATATACATGTATGTACATGGAGCATAATCTATCTCAGTCACTGTCACTTGAGGTGACCTGATTTCATTTTGTGATCCTTAAACTTTAACATAGCCCACGATAAGACGAAGGTAAGAGGCAACCTTCATAGAGTCCATTTTTGATTAGCGCACACTGATGCAAGACACAATCCTTCACCGTTTGTTGTTGTCAACTGCAAACAATCAATGTTTAAGCAGTTTGCGAAACACCTAATCCCTGGATACAAATCAGTTTACCCTTTCACAATACAGCCAGTTAAGGAGTTTGGGGTTGAAAACCACCAACCACCAACTGTACATGGCCGCCTATGAAGTCCCGACAGAGGGTGACATTCATTTCCCTATAAAACTCTTATTACTCTTAGCCACTTATTAGCCTTTGTAAGACGAAGACATTTAACCCTCCGTCGGGCGGAAAAAATATTATACAACAAAGGGCGTGGGGTCAATTTTGGATTCTAGGACGATCGGTCATAGGACGATCGGTCATAGGACGATTGGTCATAGGACGATCTATCATATAAACTATCGCTCATAGGCCTATCGGTCATAGGACTATCGGTCAAATGCCACTAATACACCGACATAATTGGTTGTAGTCGTGAGTTAGGGACATTCTTAATTTTAAGACATCACAATTCACAAGCTTATTAAGACATTCATCGTTTTTAGACAAATACAATCAGTGCCAATCAAGTCACCTGACGATGTCGAAATTCCTATCTGGACTCCAGAGCGATTGCATTGAGCAAAAGGTTACCTTCTTCCAGGCTGTTACTGGCGTTGAACAGTGTGTCAGGCGCTATCGCAAACTGAAAGATCGTGTCATGCGGGCAGTGGCAACATACGAAAAAACCGACATTCTCACATATCTGCGTGCCTTGGCCTATGTTTCATTCAAGTAGTGAACAATCTTGCAGTATTGGTCTTCAACATTGATCTGTTCTGTTGAAGTTCTAGACTTGTAGGTATTGTTCGTATTTCCTATTACGTATTTCACAGTAAATGATCCATTAGGCCTATGAGTCACTGAGAGTCAGCCTCTGTCAGAAACAGGGAAAGAAATCTGCAGCAAGACTTGATGATCTCTGCAAAATAATGATCACGAGTCATGACAGAAATTAATTTTGTGGGAATGTCATGTAACTAATGTGTGATTATTTTACTGGTTTATTTATTTAGATGACCAACTACAGTTTTACAAACTGTTGTACTCAAATGGATGCATTGTGTTTCAAGCTTGTGATTGTCATATGCTGAATTGCTGATCCTTACTATTTGGAACCTGTAAATTTCAGTGGCATTGATCTACCAGTAAATATTCACCAATGGAGTAAGATATTTGGCCTGATTTTTTTCTTTATATATTATGTGAACAAAAATAGAGGGTAGGAGGTTCACATTTACAAAATGTGAAAATAAGCTCCATCCTATTGAACATGCTGTATTGTTCATTGTTAAATTTGTAATCAACAACACCTTACGTAATATGGAGACCAGGGCAAGAGAGGCCCTTTTTTGAACGGTGTCACGACAATTCATCTACAGATTTTTCGTCTACGACACTTCGTCTACAGACATTTGGCCGACAGACATTTCGTCTACGCAGTTATTTGATATTGTCACTTTAAAATGGAAGCTGGATTGATGAAAAACCGGTTCCCTAAATGGAAGTTGGATTGATGAAAACATTCCTGTATTGAAATAGAAGCTGGATTGATGGAAATATTTCTTCCCGTGAATAGAAGCTGGATGCCAAGCTGGATTCATGGTTGAAACGAAGTTTCCATTCAATAGAACTTGGATTGATGAAAATAATTTTTTCAGTAATTAGAAGCTGTATTCCTGAGAATATATAGCACGTTTTAGCGAAACTATAAGAAAGCGGCCTCTGTTGATTAGCCGTAATGCAATAAAAAAATAATAGGCTCTAGAAGTGTCTAACTTTCATCCAGCTGCTGAAAAAGTAAAAAGTTGTTTTTTATGGCTTCGATAATTCAATAATTTTATATGCAAAATTTAAGTTGTGATGTGGCACCCCTAAATAATGGAATATTTTAAAAGATTTTGCACATGGGTTTCTACTACCAATACGAACAGAACTGGGGGATGTCCCTGGCATTTTAAAAAAATACCTTTTTTACTGCCACCCTACTCTACACATGGATCGCCATCTCACTCGATGATAAACAGACGACGCCATCGGTCAACAAAGACAAAGACAAAGACAGAGACAAAGACAGAGACGGAGACAAAGACAGAGACAGAAACAGAGACAGAAACAGAGACAAAGACAGACACAAAGACAGAGACACAGACACAGACAAAGACAGAGACAAAGACAGAGACAAAGACAGAGACAAAGACAGAAACAGAGACAGAGACAGAGACAAAGACAAAAGCAAAGACAGAGACAAAGACAGAGACAAAGACAGAGACAAAGACAGAGACAAAGACAGAGACAAAGACAGAGACAAAGACAGAGACAGAGACAAAGACAAAGACAGAGACAGAAACAGAGACAGAGACAGAGAAACAGACAGAAACAAAGACGGAGACAAAGACAAAGACAGAGACAAAGACAGAGACAAAGATAGAGACAAAGACAAAGACAGAGACAAAGACAGAGACAAAGACAAAGACAAACAAAGACAGAGACAAAGACAGAGACAAAGACAAAGAAAGAGACAGAAACAGAGACAGAAACAGAAACAGAGACAAAGACAGAGACAAAGACAAAAGAAAGAGACAGAAACAGAGACAGAAACAGAGACAAAGACAGAGACAAAGACAGAGACACAGACAAAGACAGAGACAAAGACAGAGACAAAGACAGAGACAAAGACAGAGACAAAGACAGAGACAAAGACAAAGAGAGAGACAGAAACAAAGACAGAGACAAAGACAGAGACGGAAGCAGAGATAAAGCCATCGCCAATGACAGATACAAAGATAGAGATAAAGACAAAGACAGAGACAGAAACAGAGACAGAGACAGAGACAAAGACAGAGACAAAGACAAAGACAGAGACAAAGGCAAACAAAGACAGAGACAGAGACAGAGACAAAGACAGAGACAAAGATAGAGACAAAGACAAAGACAGAGACAAAGATAGAGACAAAGACAAAGACAGAGACGGAAACAGAGACAGAAACAGAGACAAAGACAGAGACAAAAACAGCGACACAGACAAAGACAGAGACAAAGAGAGAGACAAAGAGAGTCAGAGACAGAGACAAACACAGAGACAAAGACAGAGGCAGAGACAAAGACAGAGACAAAGACAGAGACGAAGACAGAGACAAAGACAGAGTCACAGACAGAAACAAACACAGAGACAAAGACAGAGACAAACACAGAGACAAAGACAGAGACAAAGACACAGACAAAGACAGCGACACAGACAAAGACAGAGACAAAGACAGAGACAAAGACAGAGTCACAGACAGAGGCAAAGACAGAGACAAAGACAGAGACAAAGACAGAGACAAAGACAGAGACGAAGACAGAGATAAAGCCATCGCCAAAGACAGATACAAAGATAGAGATAAAGACAAAGACAGAGACAGAAACAGAGACAGAGACAGAGACACAGACACAGACAAAGACAGGGACAAAGACAGAGACAGAGACAAAGGCAGAGACAAAGACAGAAACAAAGACAAAGACAAAGACAAAGACAGAGACAAAGACAGACAAAGACAAAGACAGAGACAGAGACAAAGAGAGAGACAAAGACAGAGACAAAGACAAAGAAAGAGACAAAGACAAAGACAGAGACAAAGAAACAGAGACAGAAACAGAGACAAAGACAGAGACAAAGACAGCGACACAGACAAAGACAGAGACAAAGACAGAGACAAAGACAGAGTCACCGACAGAGAGACAAAGACAGAGAAAAAGACAGAGACAAAGACAAAGACAAAGACAGAGACAAAGACAAAGACAGAGACAGAAACAGAGACAGAGACAGAAACAGAGAGAAAGACAAAGACAGAGACACAGACAAAGACAAAGATAGAGACAAAGACAGAGACAAAGACAGAGACAAAGACAGAGAAAAAGACAGTGACAAAGACAAAGACAGAGACAAAGACAAAGACAGAGACAGAAACAGAGACAGAGACAGAAACAGAGAGAAAGACAAAGACAGAGACACAGACAAAGACAAAGACAGAGAAAAAGACAGAGACAGAGACAGAGACAAAGACAGAGACAAAGACAGAGACAAAGACAGAGACACAGACAGAGACAAAGACAGAGACAAAGACAGAGACAAAAACAGAGACAGAGACAAAGACAAAGACAGAGACAAAGACAAAGACAGAGACAGAAACAGAGACAGAGACAGAAACAGAGACAAAGACAGAGACAAAGACAGAGACACAGACAAAGACAGAGACAAAGACAGAGACAAAGACACAGACACAGACAGAGACAAAGACAGAGACAGAGACAAAGACACAGACACAGACAAAGACAGAGACAGAGACACAGACACAGACAAAGACAAAGCCAGAGACAAAGACAGAGACAGCGATGGAGACAGAACGATAAGAAGAACACAGCGAGAAGAGGCGGAAAGGGAGAGAGGGGCGGAGAAAGGGAAAGAGAAGGGAGCAGAGGGAGGCACAGAGAGAGAGAGAGAGAGAGAGAGAGAGAGAGAGAGAGAGAGAGAGAGAGAGAGAGAGAGAGAGAGAGGGATAGAGGTAGAGAGGAGGGAAAGGCAACCAGAAGGTGAAGCAGAAAGAAAAAGAGAGAGACAAGAGGCGATAGAGGTTCAGAGAGAGGGAAAAAAGAGAGAAACAGAGGGAGAGATAAAGAGACGGAAAGAGATAGAGAGGAGGGAAAGGCATAGACAGACAAAGTGAATCAGAGAGAAAGAGATGGAGAAAGACGGAAGAAGCGAAACACAGACAGAGAGTGAGATAGAAAGTGACAGCAACGTAGCAGAGACATTGAGACCCGGCGACAGAGACAGATGCTGAGAAAGAGACATATTTAGAGCTGTACGTAGAAAGCAAGAAGATACTTTGATAAGATCTTTCAACAATAAACAACTGCTTAGCGCCATCGTATGATTCTATCGACGTCTTTTATTACAGATTGGCGTTAGACAAATAAAATGAATGAACACACCTTTCGAGACAAACACCCAAAGGACGTGGTTTCATTTTTTTCTCAATAATAATAATCTTCGTTTATTATTTCAAACTGACACACAGCAGTATGGTTTTTCACAGTATGAAAGGATGATCACAAGATATTACAGAAGTGGAATTTAACTGTTTGGCAGCCATGCAAGGCGCTTATTATGTCCTACTGCTCATTTTGCCAACGCCATCTGGCGAATGAAAGGCTGAGTCGACCTTTGGAAGGATAGCGGGAAGCGATCCCGTGTCCGTGCTGATCTTCTACTCTTCGTGCCAGAGTGTTACCCTGAGCCCCTTCCATGGTTTCTTGTGCTTCCAGTTATTTCTGTTAATTCCGAGGGATGACTGCAACATTGTGTAAAGAACGAATAATAAAATCAATCAATTGGGAATTTATATAGCGCCCTTCCAGTTCTCTACTCAGAGGCGCTTCCGACCCAGGCGACGCGAAGAGCATGGTCTTTAGCAACTGATGACATAACATAACACGAAGAGCGGAGAGGAGGGGACTCTGGGGAGGAGACGCATCTCCAGGGGAGGTAAATATAACATATAAATAAACAATTAATTACTTGTTTAAGTCCCATGAATACACAGAACGCGATCAGGTTGAACCACTGCGGGTTATGTTGGAAGAGAAAAGAGGTTTGCTATGGACCTGCGACATGAACCCATCAACCTCTTTAAGTTCCCTCTTTTCCTCAAGCGCTCGAAGACCATTTTCTTCGATCGTGTTGGATGAGTCTCTCTGGAAGTGGCGCTAAATAAATTTGCAATTTCCATTACCATAAAGTAGAGATGATTCAATCAGGGTGTTCGCAACAGTTATATCGCATGCATGCTTTGTGCCTGTCAGGATTGGAAAGAAGACTGGAGGCAATCGAGATGAGGATATTGCCAGAATGGAGATAGCTGGATGCAGCGCAAGACAAGTGGTCCTACCCAGAGGAACCATGGTCCCTTTTGGGCTTCCCTTTTGGTATCCAGTCTTGTTGTCAAGAGCCGAAACTTCAAGACTAATAGCAAGACTTTGAACCCCAAGACCAAGACAAAGAAAAAGACTTTGAAAAATCACAATTAAACCCAGACTTCTATTCCTTGTAAAAAATTGTAAAGTCGGACAACCAGCAATTTTAATGAAAATGTGATTCTTGGTACTCGCTCAACTTGAATGCTCACTTCACGAGTCCGATCCGCAGGTGCATTAATTTCACGCAAAAATCAATAGTCCGGGTTTTACGAAAAGACCGTTCTCCGGCTGACCCAGTGAGCTAGAAGTGGTTCCTTTTCTTTGCTGAGGCTAATTGAATGCACGGATACGACGATGCCACCCATTCAGCTACACTTGTAACACTCAGGCTGAGATCAAGCGATACTTCAATTGGTGTGCTTGCATCAACATAAAAGAAAAATCTCAAAGCATGGACGCCATATTGGAGACTCAAGAAGTCATCTCAAGAAGGCCTTACTTGCAACCAAACGCAGCAGCTATTGACGTAGAGTTAGCATACATAAGCAATTAAGCAGGCATGTACTTAATGAGAAAGTCGATAATAGGTGCAGGGACTACAATTATTGTTAGACGACGGCGTGGAAATTCAATCAATATACACTGTGTCCGGATGAAAAGTAGAACACAACAAAAAGTGTCATAACTCGGTCAAAACTATCAGTATTTACCTGAAATTTTAAACACAACAACAGTGACCATATCTACACGAGATCCTAAAGCCGTTTGGAAATGTTCGTGAATTTATCATATTTATGAGCGTTTGCAATGGAGCACTGACAAATTAAAGTTTCCAACATGGGCCCTTACATATTACATAAGAAAGTGAAGTTCAGCTACAGCTGGTGTTCAAAATGTCCTCCTCGTTCACGGACACATGACCGTAGACGTGGACGCCACTGTTTGATGGCCCGGTCGATGATCGCGTGGTCAAACAGCTGCCACTCCTCAACCAGACGCGCCCTTAGATGATCGACGTCACGAATACGGGAACGATAAACGCGCTCCTGCAGTACACTCCAGATTTGGTAGTCAACTGGATTGAGGTCTGGACTGTTGGGTGGCCACATCTGCGGTGATATGAAGTCGGGTGTCTCCCGGGACAGCAGAGCAATGGTCTCACGTGCTCGATGCGCAGGGGCACTGTCTTGTTGGAATGTGAAGTAGCCGCCAGAAACCTGCTTGATAGCAGGTAGCAGATGTTGAGTGAGCAGCACATCGCGATAGTACGCTCCATTTACCTTCACACCCGGCTCAACAAAGATCAAATGAGTGCACCCCAGGGTTGACACACCGACTGAGACCATTAGTGACTTTGAAAAGTGTGAACGTGTTTTGAGGAGACGTTCAGCAGGCACGTGTTTCTTGCGCGTCCCAGCCGCCTCATAAACGCGATCATTCTGGAGGTTGACAGGAGGAGCGACGGTAAAAACTTTTTCGTCCGTAAACCATATGAATGGGACTGTGTGCTCAGGGTATTTCTTCAGCAGCTGCTTGACGCGTACAAGACGTGTCAGTTTGTTTCTTGGTGTTAGATCTTGCGCTCGCCTCTTCTTAAAACAAACCAGCTTCAAGTCCTTGGCAACGATTTCGTGTACTGCGGTCTTCGGAATCCCAATATCCCTCGCAATCTGACGCACCGTTCTATGGGTTCCCGGTGCATCTTCTTGGCTTAATGCCAGCCTTTCAACCAACTCGACGTTTTCAACAGTGCGTGTCGTGCGTTTTTGGCCACTGCCAGGTTTTCGCTTCACTGTGCCGGTTTCATCGATCTTCTTCAATAGCTTACTCACAGACGAAAGACACCAACCTTTATTCGAAAATTCATTCAGAAACCTTCTCGCTCCATAACCATGTTCTTGCCGCAGTACTTTAATTAAAATTTTATCTTCTTCTGTAAACGCCATTTTTGTTGTGCTTAGACCAAAACAAGTGACGTATTTCATCGATGACGACGTCACAGCGTCTGCGTAAGTAAGGGCCCATGTTGGAAACTTTAATTTGTCAGTGCTCCATTGCAAACGCTCATAAATATGATAAATTCACGAACATTTCCAAACGGCTTTAGGATCTCGTGTAGATATGGTCACTGTTGTTGTGTTTAAAATTTCAGGTAAATACTGATAGTTTTGACCGAGTTATGACACTTTTTGTTGTGTTCTACTTTTCATCCGGACACAGTGTAGTACCTCTAACTCGTCAATACCTTCCATATACGCAGCATTTCTATTAATTCAACTCAACACACGATTTTTGTGTATGTATGTATGTATGTATGTATGCATGTATGTATGTATGTATGTATGTATGTATGTATGTATGTATGTATGTATGTATGTATGTATGTATGTATGTATGTATGTATGTATGTATGTATGTATGTATGTATGTATGTATGTAAGGCTATATGTATGTATGTATTGTATGCATGTATGTAAGGTTTCATGTATGTGTGTATGCATGCATGTAAGGCTCTATGTATGTATGTATGTATGTATATATGCATATATGTATGTATGTATGCATGTTTATGTGTGTGCGTGTATGTATGTATATATGGATGTAAGGCTATATGTATGTATGTATGTTTGCAAATATGTAAGGCTCAATGTATGCATGTATGTATGCATGCATATATTTATGTATGTATGCATGTATGTATGTATGTATGTATGTATGTATGTATGTATGTATGTATGTATGTATGTATGTATGTATGTATGTATGTATGTATGTATGTATGTATGTATGTATGTATGTATGTCTGTATGTCTGTATATCTGTACGTATGCATGTATGTATATAACGAATTGTATGTGTGCATATTTGCATTATATTCGTATGTATGTCTGTGTGTATGTACGTGCACTTCTGTGTGCATATTGAATTTTTAGTTCCTCAGAAAGCGCTGTAATTTTCAGTCTGATTCATCGCTAGGAGTAGAGATAATTGAATTCCCGGATTTAAACGTTGGCCTTGAACTGAGTGAAACATGAAACAGGATGGACAGCTGAATTGTTTGTTGGGTGGACAGTGAATGCAATAGGAGTGTAATCTGCTGATATTTGAATGTCTTTGGTATAATAGAACTTTTGAACTAATTTTAGTCACAAAGGCAGTCGCTTTACGTATATTATACTGTTACAGTAGTAGCAGCTGTGTATGGCTGTGTCTCTCTCGGATTGACGCTGACAGTTTGATGCGCAGCTGGTCAGTTCAGTTTCAGGAGGAGCACAAGAAAAACCCATTAGGTCTACTGTATATGTATTTTTTTCCAACGTGGCTCTTATGACACGCAGCTTGTGGAGCTGTCTGAAGCTATATGCTATTTCTTCACCTGCTCAAGGACAGTGTAATGGACCTTGAGTTTACAGTTGAGTTTACATATTATGATGATGACAACTACGATCCTGATGCGATGATGATGATGATGACAACGACTTGAAATGAAACATAAATTACTGGATGAATTATTACCTCCGGTCGACGTCGCCAAGTTTATTTTAAAGTGTATTTAATTAATGTATACATTCGTGACTCCGTGTCTTCCATAATTCCCAAAATTCAGTTTTCGTTAGTTCCTCACCTACTTAACTTCACTGGGTCCCTCTATCTGTCCGAATACAATTCAACGTTCTTATTTTAGTCCTTAAGTCTCATTTGGGTTTTGCTCCGAAGTACCTTTGCGACCTCATGCTTCGCCCACTCTCTGCCACTTCGCTGCGTCCTCTTCGATCCTCTGACCGGCTTGACCTTTTTGTTCCCCGTGTCACACTGCGATGGCTCAATCCAGATCCCTCGCCTGCATAGGTCCTTCTCTGCGGAATGGACTTCCTCCACCGGTTCGCTCTGCCATCCTTTCTGGTAGTCTCTTCTCATCTTTTTCTAAACTAAAATCCTGCCTTTTCCCTCGGGTTGCTCGCACTGGGAGCGCTTCTGAAAGGCTTTTGCTGTGAGAAGCGCTTTATAAATAGCCAAATACAATACAATACAATACAATACAATACAATACAATACAATACAATACAATACAATACAATACAATACAATACAATACAATACAATACAATACAATACAATACAATACCCCTCATATACGCATATATATATATATAAAATTGATTAATACGCGTGTCCAAGCAATCAATTGATAGCAGGAATGTTGGAATATATGTATATATATATATATATATATATATATATATATAATCTATAACATATATATAATGCTTCTTGATTAATTACTTTCGCGTAATTGTCTTGTCTTGAGCAGCTTTGCGCCGCAGTCCCTTACACATCCGGGCGCAGATTTCTTCGCTTCGCTCTCCAAGGCTACTTTGATTGTTTCACCGGCCCGCACTTTTACGGCCCAGCATAGAATCTCGAGATTGTTGCAATTGTGATCACAGTTGGTCATCAGACAGGTCTACTCAAGAATTTGAAGTTAGAAATCCAAATAGTTAGAAAGTCTACGAAGTAACGTCAACAAGCACGTAAGATATTGTGGAGTTGCCAGAAGGCCTCATATGCTTAAAGAAAGCTACATCCTATTAATCATCGTTAGATTGGGCAACCCCCACGATGATTGAAAAGACGTCGAATACCTATGGACTCGCAGACTATATAGAAGTCTGTAGGATTGTTGCCCTGTCTACTCTGTAACTTGCTCTAAGCATAACGGGCCTGTTCATTCTGCTTTGTAAATACATTGAAAGTAAGACAAGAGAGAATCTAATGCGCCCGGAGCGAAATGCTTTTTTAAAAGGCGCACGTAATGTATCAACGATCGGAATTTATGCACTATGTGCAGGCATAGATCTGTGTGATTGACCAACACATCTTAAGCCCAGTGAACAAGCATCTCCATAGCAACACCAAATTAATCTTTGAGACGCGAGACGCGATTGTACGAATAATAATAATAATAAGACAATGGACGTCCAGATCGAGACAAGGACTCGAAATGATTCTCAATATCAAGCTGCACGACGTCAGCTGCATTTATTCAGTGCATCACTCGGGGCCACCCTTCTCGCCCAGTCTGCAGAAACAAAATCTCAAAGAAAGAGACACAGAGACCTACTGACATATATATATATAGCCTAGCGGTAGCATCTTACAACAATATATATATATATTATATATATATATTGTTGTAAGATGCTACCGAATCCTTGTCTATGTACTTTGTCCCGTAACTTAAGACAGTGCAATAGACTAGATATTTATCGTACAGGAATGAACTCTATATAAAAGGAGGATTGGCTTTGTGCTTAGTATTGTATATAGTTGAATATCGTTACTGTATAAAGAGATAGAGACTTGTTCGGTGATGAACTATATTGTGTTTATTAAAATAAGGAGTTCTATCTCCTATTTAAACCCAGGTAAAGGGTTCGTCGAAGAAGCTTGGCAGTTTTCGTTTAGGCCTGTTGCCGGTGGTGTTGTCTGCTTAATTTAGAACTGGCCAAGTCTTCGTTGTATAGTTAAGACGCTTTACTAACTTCATTTACTCTTGGTTTCGTGTCATTGCGACCAACCAAGTTGTCGGTTGACTTGTCTGTTCGACGTTCTTCCAAGGAAAGGAGACGTTTGAGACTTCCTGTTGAAGAGAAGGTTGTATAGGTTTTCTACTACTTTGTTGTTTTAATATATATATTTTCTTTTACCCTAACGAGTTGTCTTCCTTTCTAGTAGTAGCACCTAACAATATATATATATATATATATATATATATATATATATATATATATATATAGGCTATATATATATCTATTCCTGTATCTATATTATAAGTTTCAGTCTGTTTACGTTGTCCTTCCGTTTGTTTGTTTGTATGTTTGTTTGTATGTATGTCTGTTGTCTAAAGGCTCCGGAACGGAACGCTTTAGCGATTTACAAAATTTTACAAAACATTATTACGCCACGTCATGGTCAACGCGACTATTTTCAGCTCGCAATTTGATTTAAACGCCGATATATGGACATTTTAAATTTACAACTTTTTAAACGAGGCTATCTTATAATAGCATGGCCATTTCTCCACGTCACACTGGCTAAATATGCAATCTTAAATTACGTCACTCGGGCTAATTATGCAATCTTACGTCACGCGAGCTAACGGCAGAACTTCGTCTATTATTTAGCAAATAATACGCCTATTATAATTTAGAGATAACCCGTGTAAGTAAGTAAGTAAGTAAGTGTGTTCTTTATTAAACGCTGGTAGTACGGGGAACAAATAATACGCCTATTTAAGGTAGAGATAACCCGTGTAGTACGGGGAACAAATAATATTGCCTATAGGCCTATATAAATTATGTTCACCTCTAAATATCGTTTCCATTCAGATACATGGACATTTTTTAAATATTTGAAGCCCATCATCAAATATAGTAAGTAAGTAGCCTTTATTTGCAGCCGTTAAAAATTACGCCTGGGCAAAACCCGGGCGAACGCCGGGTAAAAAATGCTAGTATATATATATATATATATATATATATAGTCCAGATTGTGCTGTGAAGGTTGCCAGGATTGGCGAGTTTTATGAGACTAAGTTCAGTGTACGTACATAAGCCGCAAAAAGGCTATTATTTTAGCATCCTGGATGGGTAGGCATTATGGAACACCAGGTCATCTAGGCCAACTGAGCCTTGTATCCATCCAGGATTGGCAAGTTTTATGAGACTAAACACAAGTTGTTAAATTAAGACTACAGTTGCCCTGCTGTGGCCGAGTTGCACTTCAGCGAAGACATCATCAATCACCGTTGAACTACACTTCTAAGTAGTGGCATTTATTAAATGGATTAATTTTTCTTCACTTATTGTGAATTGTTTATGCTTGCTAATTTTGGGCTATAATCTTTTCCAGCACAACGGACCAAAGAGAATCGATCCATCAAGGCTAAAGGAGCAAGAGACTGGAGAGAACAAAGTGCTGCCAAAACATGCTTCTTCGACAGACTTTCAACATCTACATCATCAACGGTGGCTTACCATATAAGTAGGCCTAATTTAAAACATAGTTATGTAAAAATTTAAGGCAGTTACATGCTTTAATGTAGGGCTCTTATTATCTTCACAGAAGCAGATTAAAGAATTATAATTATTATTAATAGAGTAATTAATATTGTCATCCTTAGTGGTAATGTCTAAAAAATGCTATAAGGATCGACTGATGAAGCACAAAATCAAGCGTCAGGGCTAACTTCGTCGTCACAATGATAGTCGGTAGGGAGCGCCACTCCCGCGTTTTCTGGGACAACTAAACATAGGAAATAATATTATGGTCCCTATCGATCTTCCTAAAATAACATTGTAATATTGCAATTGCAATTCTACGCTCATATAGCCCCTCTCAAAGAGCAAAACAGATCAGATGATGTTAAAATGTCATTGCGAATGAATATGTTACACCAGTAAGCAAATACAACGCTCAGTGAGCTGGAAGAGTCACCGTTGGTTGGCCCACGCACACATGTGGAGCCAACCAACGGATTTCCGTCGACAGATGGCATGCATGCTCAGAGTCTCTGGACCAAGTTGCGTCGATAAATAGAGCGACGACAGATGTCAGCGCTACTCCTATAAAGAACCATTCTTAACTGGACTCGACCTCTGGACAACCGCTCTCATGCGATGCAGCACTCGTGAATATCTGTTGCCTGCGCTTAGCTTTAGAGCAACGCTGTGCATATTTGGAGTTAACGATTACGATTACTTATTGGATTGGTTTTTACCAAGCTGCTCTTCTGAATGTTGACCTGATAGGTTTTGAGAAGCCATCGGCTGATGCCTTGCGCATTAGACACCGGTAAATTTCGTCCCGAGGTTATTATTCAGGTGTCTAATGTTGCCCCGATGACTATGTTGCCCCCTGCTTGAACAGTGATTCAAAGTGATTAATTTTGCTAATTTATAACTGGCATTACTCTTTCTGTAATGGGTTGCGGACTTGCGGTGTGCCAACCCAGTGTTTCTTCAATAAACGAAAATTATTATTATTATTATTACGGTGCAATAGGAGTTATTAATTAATATTAAATTTATTCCGATGATCGCTTAACAATCCAACAGGCAATCACAATCGTAAACTTCAAATCATCACCACCACCTCCACCACCTTCACCACCGCTACCAACTCTACCACCACCCCTGCCACCTCCACCACCACCTTCACCGCCAACACAACCTCCACCACCACCACTTCCACCTCCACCACCTCCACCAGCATCACATGCACCTCCACCTCCACCTCCACCAGGTCAAAGGTCATAATGACGTCATCAGGAACGACTGTGCTGACGCCATCAGTTTTTGGCCTAGATACCTAGTGCGTCTATGAACATAAGTTGTTGACCTAGATACCGCTGTCTCTGTCGCTCTCTTTGGCTCACTCTCTCATTCATTCGCTAACTCATTCGTCCGTTCATGCGCTCAATGTCTCAATCACTTACTCGTTCGCCCATCAATTTATTTTTGTAATAGATTTGATAATTGATATTAAAGGCTAAATTTTCTATTTTAAGTTTCTGGAGTTTCTTTGATAACTATGAGCGCTACATAAATTGAAGACAACTGCTGCACACAATCGACTGGAACAAAAGATACAAGAGAATCAATCCACCGCCACAGGAGAAGGAGAGGCAGAGAGAGGGAGGCAGAGAGAGGGAGGCAGAGAGGAGGCAGGAGAGAGGGAGGCAGAGTGAGGGAGGCAGAGAGAGGGAGGCAGAGAGAGGGAGGCAGAGAGGGAAGCAGGAAGGCAGAGAGAGAAAGAGAGGCCGAGAGGTGTTAAGGTGGAATGTAATTATTTGGATGTAATTCAATTCTTACTCATCTCTCTCCACTCTCATACCCACCGCAGTCTGACCTCTGGTTGACCTCATC
Organism: Aporrectodea caliginosa; assembly: GCA_020284085.1. Classification (NCBI taxonomy): domain Eukaryota; kingdom Metazoa; phylum Annelida; class Clitellata; order Crassiclitellata; family Lumbricidae; genus Aporrectodea; species Aporrectodea caliginosa. The sequence continues at coordinate 80,607 of JACEVL010001108.1, forward strand.
TACTGGATTTCGATCACGATCTTTGCTTACCACTAAACTGCTCGATCCAATCCAATTGATCGGTGGCAAAAATCCTTGCTCAGATTTTCTGTTTGACTAGAGTGTCTAAGGACATCTTGCAACCTCCGCAAGATGTCGTTAGACACTCTAATGCCACGATGCAAATTGCGTTCAGTTAGGACACCTTTAAAGCAGTTATTTCTCACTTTATATTATATATATATATATATATATATATATATAACTATTATAATTTTTAAATAATTATATTATTGAACAAATGGTCAGAATCACAAAATAAATTGCACAAACTATTTTTGCCCCGGCGTCAACGGCCTTTGATTGTAATTCTAATTAAACAGCTGTAAAATTATAGCGTCGGTCAAAGAGCAACACAAAGCAAAGGCGCTCTATGCCCTGGCCTATTATGAGGTTAAATGTCATTAATACATTTTTAGAAAACTAAGACACCAAGACATTAAGAAATCAAAACATTTAAGAACTGAAATATTACACCAGTTAGTTATACGATTTCGCTAAGCTGTTGGACTTTCCTCCAATCGCTGGTTGCAAATGAACACATACTTCAAGTGCGTTTAGCTACCAACTGTGCATCCAAATCATGGAGAAAAGAGAAGGGCGAGGGTAAGCATCTTCGTTATGAAACAGAAACTATTATACAAATCGTTTGGCTAACGTTGCTATATGGCAAGTGACAGTCAACGTTAGCGGCCCTGACAGCCACAATATGTCGTTAAACTCTGAATGGGGCGCGGTGGTATAGGGGTATGTTCGGTGCCTTGCAACCGGAGGGTTGCGGGTTCGAATCCACCTCAAGCCGCCGCGTAGAGACCCTGGGCAAGTCCTTCACTCGCAATTGCTCATGCGCTTCGGCGTGAAACTCCGATTCAGTGTCCGCGCTGCAATCGGGAGCGCCTCTGAGTAGAAATCTTGAAGGGGCGCTATATAAATATCTGAAATGAATGAAAATATCTGAAATGAATGAATGAATGGCAAAGATTATCAGATCTCTTAGACACCTGGAAGACGATCTGAAGGATGTTACGAGATTCCACAGATTAACGCCGAAATCCAAAGGCACATTAAACGTAATGTGACTTATAGCAAAGATGATCAGCGTCGCTCTTCTCCTTTGCCCAGGCGTGGGACTGCCACTGCCAGTATGCAGAGTAGCAGATGCGTACAAGATTACAAATTTAATTTGAAAGCAATAAATTGCCACGGCATCCATAATGACGTCATTCAATTGTTTCTTGATATCATTTTATATTTGCATTTAGACCAAGCGCATGTTACTCCCACTGTTGCATTATTATTAATATCAGTGCAATCATTTTTAATACTTTATAAATCCAAAGCAAATGTTGATGGCATTAGTAAACACATGCAATACACAGAACGTGTAGCTTAATTTGTCTTCCATTCTGATCTGTTCCTCTTCAGCCCTTCCTATTCACTGTTGTCGTTGTTTCTCCAATCTCGGATTCAAGTCCTTCGATCGCTCATCGGCTAATATGATATCATCTACTGGCCTAGAATTCTTTTGTTGAATCTTCGCTCCGCCGTTTCTTAGTGACCCAGGGCTAATCGAATACCCTGCGCTACGGGCCGCTTATAGGCCTAATGCCAACGTTTTAAACAGTTCTCAAAAGTTCGGGTCTCAAACTACCGCAAATCTATAGAAGACGCAAAGTCCTTGCGTATGTGAATGAAGTAAAGTTACAAAACATAACACTTAAAATTATGGACACGCAATATCTAACCATTAAGAACATCTTCAATTCAAAATATTAGGCCTACTACTATTGACAGAGCACCCCATTCGATCTTTTCGTTGCCACTAGATCCCTACTGCGATGTCATGTGCAGTGTCATAGCTCAGACTGCAGTGGACCGGTATACAATCATGATCCTATTTAATTAATAGCTCGGCCTGGCATATAGAGTGAGGTGCGGGCGACCTCGAATTTGCAAAATCAGAAGTTTGCTGTCTCTAAATGCATCGGTCTGGGCTTTTCCAATAGTTTTCATCTCTCACAATCGTGAGCGATCCCAAGTCTGTTGCTACTGTGCACGTCTGGGTTGTTCCAAAAGTTTTAGCTGATCCATGACCTCTATACAGTTTCAGCTAATACATTTTCACAGTCATCAAGTGTTATAAATATTTCTTTGTCCAACAATTACTTGTGCCACTATATCTACATTGTTACTATAGTCTAATGTCATATAATTGTGTGTTTGTATACGTCAGCAGGTCTTTTGACGCGACAAGCTTTTAACAAAAGTGATGGTCGTGTTTTGAATTTTGAACCCGGAGACTGTGAGTGCTTGCTCGTTCCTGAGAATTATCTTGTCGTATCTCCACTTTTTTTCGAAAAGCAGTTTAGAGTTGATTTGTAGCGGAATTTTTCTTATCTTCCATCAGTTTCAATGGCTAAGAGATACGACAAGTCAACAAAATATACTGTCGTATGTCCTGTTTTCAGAAACATTTTATCGTAGGCCTATCTCCACACAGGTATCGTGGTGTAGCAGTGTCAGTTGTTGTATGTCCAGTGAAAGCTCGTCGCTGATTGGACGAGCAGGAGATGCAACAGTATAAACCTGTGCGCTTAGCTGGACTATTACTGTCGCATATCCAGACAATTAAAAGTTTTTACTTTGAAAATCCGGACTACATTCATGAATATTTTGACGAAAACACTCTAATAATTGGTCGTTGCTTAATTTAATCATTTCATGTATTTGTTTTCCGTAGGATGGTTCGTAAAATTTGTAAATCCATTTTATACAAAATTTTTTTAAATGTCTGAAAAACAGCTCTAATCGTTAATTTTTTAAATGCAGGGTCTTTATGCAATGTTGATGTTTTAATATGACGTCTGTGTGCGAACTGTAATTTGACAATGCCCTCCTTATAGCATTGAATTTCTTATTTTTCCGCAAAATGCGGCCCAAACTTCTACCCCGTTTATCTCGGAATTTTGGAAAATGGAGATACGCCATAATTCTCAGGCGACGCGCTGTAATTAAATTGTGAGCGTTGGGGTGGTGCACCTGATATAGGAATCCAACATAATTTATGTAGCTGCATTTGGCTTATTAAATTTGATTGTCGTTTAACGGACTACAAGCAACGTGACAAGACACATGTAGGCATAAAAAAATCGTGAAATTAGCCAGGGAGCCCATGACCTGCAACGTGGCAACATTTCATTTTAAGGGAGTAGCTGGTATGCGATGACTGCTGCAGTTTACATGCATCTTGGGGTAATTCTGGTTATTGTCTACAGCATTATGCTGACACTGTTTGGGACCGGGTGCTGCTGTTGGTTTAAACAGAATTTGAATATGAAAATATTAGCATTATTATTTTGTATTCTTGATGCGGGATGATAGATTACCATTGCCGTCATAAAAATATTATTTGAAATGTTTCACCATCTTTCCAGTCTCTTCTCTCCTTTTAGAAGCAATGTCACTGATTTTGAAAGTAAACAACTGTGACTCTGCGGGACTAATGATAAACAAAATCAATAAGGAATTAGTATGTTCGATTTGAATCATGCAAGTAATTCAATCAATCAATTTTCTTTTATTCCCTACATCAAACTGACATTATTATTATTATTATTATTATTATTATTATTATTATTATTATTATTATTATTATTATTATTATTATTATTATTATTATTATTATTATTAAATAAATTTATAACGCGCGCAAGGTGACACCGAAATGTGAATCTGAGGCGCGGATGGATGCAGCTTGTTACAAAAAGTTAATTGTTTCAGATTCCGAGGCTATAGCAGGTTATAGCAATTAATTTTAGGAAATAGAAACTCACCGCGGCGCTGATCAAAAATCAAAGACAAAATTATTAAAGATTCGGTATTTCAAATTATGGAAGTAATATCCTAAATGTTGCTTGGTTGAGATAACTACGCTTTATAGAAAATAAGAGAATAGAAATTCACAATCACCCTGAACCGATGCCTGTCGAGGCGACCACTTTTCCACCCTATGTGCAAATATGTGACCCAAAGGATCAAAATGAGTCACATTTCGGAAATTTTAGAATATGCGTATTTGACATATTCTTAAAGACCACATTTTTTGCTTTAAAATGACACCATAAGTTTGGCTCTACCTTACTTTTTGGCAACGATTATGTATCCAATTTTTGGAAATTTATTTTATTTATTTTAACATATAATAACAAAAGCTAAAACTATATACCCTGTACAAAATCCTGAAAATACACATTAAAACAACAAATTTAATCAAATGTGAGATATCAGAAATGAGAAAAAAAATGTGTGCACCCATTTCCATTAAAATCTGCAAATGAGCAAAAGTGACTGCTGATCATATTTTGCTGTTTTCCTAGCAATGTAAATTGCCGACATCCGACTCATTTTGATTCCCTGGGTCACATATAGCATCCGCATCTTTTGTACAAAAGGGTGAAGTCAAACTGCAATTTCGCAGGAGAGGAATTACACAGCATCAGCATAAACTGAAAACCCAGATTATATCAACTCATGTTAAAGTTTAAGCATAAAAAAACTAAGGAAGGTGACATAATAGCAGGGCCGGAGTCAAACTATTTTGGGCCTTACTTTGCTCGACTTCAAAACTGCCTCCACCATTGCTACCTCCATTGTCCACTCAGAGCTCGACTACTGCAATTCCCTCTTTCTCAACCTTGAATCCACCCAACTAATCCACCCAGATATCTTCGCGACCTCTTCACCATCCAGCCAACCCGCTCTATCCGATCATCCTCCGTTCTCACTATTTCTCGACCTCCGGTCACTACTCATCTCAAGTTCTCCAACCGATCCAAGTCCAACACTGCACCACGTCTCTGGAACAATCTGCCTCCTGAATTCCGCACTTTCTCGGTTCCTCCACCATCATCGCCAATCACCCACCATCATCTGCCTCAGGCTCCTCCATCCATCACTCCAAGGTTTTCCACTCAAAACTAATGTTTCTCCTGTTCAAGAACTCTTACCCTGACACAACTGATCATCTACCTTCCAACTCTCGACCTAAATGAAACCCACCTTAACCGGTACTCTGCCCCCTCTGATCCTCTGGAAACCGGACTCGGACCTCTTTCGGAGTACCCTCTCGGACAACCGTTCTGACTAGACGCAGCGCTCGTGAATAAGCTGGTGCCCTGCGCTTGGCTTTGGAGTGTCGTTTTAGAAGTTTGGAGATTACGACTATGGTTATGCTAAAAAGATGATTAGCGTCGCCCTCCGTCTTTCTCCAGGTGTTTGCACTGGAACTGCCGGAGTACAAGCAGTGGCGGAGGTGAATGCAGATATACGTATGTGCGCACATGTATGAAGGACGGTGAAAAACAGCAGAGTTTAAAACGGAATGACCTTTGCGAACTAGACCATATCGTATGAACGGAAAATGATCAGTGATATAAAGTGTAGAAAGAGCGATATAAAGTGTAGGATAGTTTTATATTGTGGTACTATTCGTAATCATTTCCAAGGAGACATCCAGGAAAAAGCAGTTTTTAGACAGCCAAATGGTTTATGCCGTATGTAGCCATAATTAAAAACTTGCAAGCGCGTCATCGTGCATTGGTTGAAACCATTTTAACCATTATGTTTTGTGATTCTAGTGGTTCATGATACTTTATAAAACTGACGACCTTAAGACTGAGAACTTCGTCAACGTCTAGTTTTCTTCCTATCTAACTTAATTACTTTATATATATATTCCTTCTTTATTGTACCACTCATCACATCAAAACAAGCATAATCTCAGTCGAGTACAAAAGGAGCCCTACAAAAGCTAACGCTTATATAGAGTTAGGTCCCTATTTCTGTGTCATAGTCTTCACATGTCTGAGTTAACATGAGCAAATAGTCACAGTTCTTGAAACAATCATTAATCCTAATTATAGTAGCAACATTAATAAAATAATAATAAAAATACAAATATTTTATGATGATGATGATAATAATAATAATAATAATAATAATAATAATAATAATAATAAAATGCGAAACATCTGCTAGAAGCTACGACGAAGCTAAGAATATTCAGACCTTCGCCGAGTTTGAAAATATCGCCGTTGAAGATTTGTCATTGTTGGGAGCACCGCTGCTGCCAGGCAAGGCTGTCGATAAAACCATCCAGAAAAGATAAAAGATTTGGAGAAAGTCGTAACAAGGCTTGAGATGCTACACCCACACGACTCATTCACCCTGCTGAGGAGCAGCTTAAGCATTCCTAAGCTGCTGTACACATTAAGAACTTCAGCCTGCTTCTTAAACGAAGAACTTCTATGTGGTTTCGACGAAGTCTTGAGAACAGGCCTGTGTAGCCTTCTCAATATCAACATGAGCGACGATCAATGGATCCAGGCATCTCTACCTGTTAGAAACGGTGGTCTTGGGATTCGTAGTGCCGTTATGCTGGCAACTTCCGCCTTTTTGGCATCAGCCGCTGGCACGCGAAACCTTCAAGACCGACTGCTACACGCTGTTCCTCTAACAATCACAGACCCGTTGGTAGAGGAGGCCTTAAGTTCTTGGTCATCGAAATCGAACGCACCTCCTCCCATCGAGCAGAAGGTTCATATACAAAGAGAATGGGACTGCAAACTCATCTCAAATGCACTTCAAGGCCTATCGGAAAGAGCAAATGATTCTGCTGCTAAAGCCAGATTGTTAGCCATTCAATCACCACACTCCGGAGACTGGCTCCATGCACTTCCAATTACAACAGCAGGATTACGGATGTCAGAAGAGGTCTTAAGAATAGCATCAGGCATCCGGCTGGGCACTGCACTGTGTGAAAAACACACCTGCAAATGTGGTGTCATAGTGGAATCCAACGGCCATCATGGATTATCCTGCGTCAAAGGAGCAGGAAGACAACATCGACATGGCATGCTCAATGACGTTATTTGGCGGGCTTTCACCAGAGCCAAAATCCCTGCTATCAAAGAGCCCAATGGCCTCTCCAGATCTGACGGCAAAAGGCCTGACGGAGTCACCATCATACCTTGGCATAGTGGTCGTTGCATGGCGTGGGATGTGACGGTACCAGACACTTTCGCTGCATCCTACGAACATCTAACATCGCAAAGCGCAGGTGCAGCAGCGGAAAAAGCAGCTCATAATAAAGAATCCAAATATGCTGCTATCTCACAATCACATCATTTCGTTCCTGTAGCAGTCGAAACTGCAGGAAGCTGGCACACAGAATCACTGCAGTTTGTTCGAGAACTTGGAGGCAAGATCTCAGCAGCGACAGGCGACCAGCGTGAAACCAGTCATCTACTACAACGCCTATCAGTGGCCCTACAAATTGGAAACTCTCTATCTGTTTTAGGCACCACAGATTGCAACAACACTGTAGCCAAGGAGAATGACAGCTTATAACAATATTGAAAACAGTTACTTTTAATCAGTCTGTACATAAGTTTGTGTTGGTTTTATGAAGAAATAAATTTGGCAATAATAATAATAATAATAATAATAATAATAATAATAATAATAATAATAATAATAGCGTAATAATAACAAACATAGTGATAACAGTAACAGTATTAATAGAAATACCACCAGTAGTAAAACATCAGCAAGAAAACATCAGCACCAAGACTCCTATTAATGCCATCAAAGACCCAGTAATAAGCACTATCATCCCTATAGTTGATAACACGTTCAGTGTACTATGCATGACAAAAATATGGTTACTACAGTCATAGTATCATATTCCTTATTTATTTGACTTTTTACGATTATCCATAGACAAGTGTCAATTCTAAGTCGATTACAGTCATTAATATACATGTTTAACCAATTTTATGCATAATTTACATTAATCGGAAACAGCTCAAAGATCACATGCAGTTGCAAAGTTAGCTCATTATACTGGGTACTTCATAATACTTCCAATGCAAAACATAGGATGTCATGTTATATTCATAATTATGTGGTAATTTTTAACATACAGAATTATATCTCAGAATCAGGGATTCCTTTATTTTAGCTCTAAAATTTGTAATACTACTTTCACTTGAAATATCTATAGGCAAGGAGTTCCAAAGACGTGGTCCAATTATTCTCAAGCAATTGTAGCGACAGGTAGTTCGGGCAAAAGGGACAGCATATCTGCATGTGAGAACTGCGTGTATTTAATGTATGGATGTGACTCATGTGAGACACTAATGTGAAGTAATTCTGAAACAACGGAGGCAGAATATTATGTTTAAATTTAAACATAAACAGCATTAGGTATGTGTAACTTAGGTCATGTATCTTCAAGATGCCAAGTTGGGCAAAGAGAGGGGTTGAATGCGCCCTGTATTGAGATCCAGAGATAGTCCGAACTGCCCTCTTCTGGAGTTTAAGTATGCGTTCCAAACCAGGCATTTCAAGGGGCGAGGCCCAGACTACACAACATTAGGTTAGGTATGGTTCCAAAAGTGTATGGTATAAGAGCTTTAAGCTATCCAACGCCAGAACCCAACTAGCCCTTCTCAAAATGCCAACGACTTTAGATATCTTTGTTGCAATCATATCTATGTGGTTATTCCATTTAAGCCTGTCATTGATAATTAATTACTCCAAGGAATTTGGTTTCATGGACACAGGGCAATTTAACATTGTTGACAGATATTTCATAACCAACATCATATTTCTTCCTATTACCAAAGATCATATAATTGGATTTTTGAAGGTTGAGCGATAATAAATTTGCCGAAAACCAATGGTTTATAGTAGTTAATTCATCATTAATGGTATTGGTTAGTTTAGGGAGATCAGTTCCTGTGGCAAAGATATTAGTATCGTCAGCAAACATAATTAGCTTTAATGATGTAGCGCTCTGCAAATCATTAACATACAGAATAAACAATAAAGGACCCAAAACAGACCCCTGGGGACTCCACACTTGGTTGTGAGCATGCTGGAGTAGTTTTTATTGATCACAACATATTGCTTTCTATCAGTCAGGTAATCAGCAAACCATTTTAGGGGTGTACCTCTTCTGGAGTTTAAGTTCCGTAGTATTGTAATTTATCTAACAGTATTTTGTGATTTACAGTATCGAAAGCTTTAGCTAGGTCCCGGAAGATACCAACTGTTAGTTTACGTTCATCAATAGATTTACTTTTCCCATCAGTGAGTTCAAGAAGAGCCATATAGGTAGAAAGTTTGCTTCGGAAACCAAACTGTTCATCACCCGATACTTTATTTTTAGAGATAAAGACAATAGCCTGACATAAACTAACTTAAAAAAAATCTTAGACAGTGGAGACAGTACAGAAATCGGTCGATAATTGCACACCTGGAATTTATCCCCGGCTTTAAAAGCAGGGACTATCTGTGCAATTTTTAATTGGTTGGGGAATATCCCTGCAGATAAAGAATTATTAAAGATGTTAGTTAGGGCTGTAGAGATTTCCAAGGAGCAAGTCTTAAGTACTTTTATAGAGAAACCTTCCGGACCTGGGCTTTTAGATGGGTCTAAGGATTCAATAGCACTACTAACTTCATCAGGTGTAATAGGGTTAACATAAATGGAGTTTGGAACCGGGGATTTAAGGTACTCAGTGTACTTAACCGGGGGGCAGCATGGGCGTCCCTGGATTTTGCGCATATTTGCAGAGAATTTTTGATTATTTGGTTATTATGATTATTAAACACGATTTTCAACGTGATTATCGGAAAAAACACTAAATTCTTTAGGTAATTATTTAAAATTAACACAGGAAGCGTAAGGTAGTAGTGTACCGACCGTTAAAATGCGGTACGTTCTACAAGTTGGACCTATTATCTTTGTTTCGGCGGATTTTTGAATATTTACCGTATAGAGTTCTCTCTTGGTATAATGGAAATTCACATTGTCAACCCGATACGGCGAAATGCTCTCATTCGTATAGGCTAATTGGTATCTGTTGTTTTTAGCCAATCGCCTGCGAGATAACAGTAAGCTGCGTAGTCAGAACTTTATATATGTATAGGGCCTATATATTCAAATATAGGCCTACACACAAATGTACATGTAGGCCTATGTAATAAACATTATATAGGTCTGTCTAATTGACACTGGCTGGAGCGACAGTCTCTAAGTCATCAGATTCTCCCCTTAGATGCCAGCTAACGCACGTGTTCGGCACTTTTTAAACATACCCCGCTCGCTTCGGAACCAGTCCCCTGGATGAAGGAGGAATGCGAATCTGTTGTTCTTTGTTGTCGCACGGGTCGTTAAACTGAAACTTTTACTACTACGCTGTGAGTCAGTCGGGCAGTATGACAGAAACGGAAAAGACTATAGGCCTATAGCACTTCTGAGTAGGACAATTTCGTAGGATTGTGAGGATCGACTGCGTTGATGCCGTTGAGGGTCGAAGAAACTTGTGTTCGTGGTTTGACGTGTAGGGACTGTAGGCCAACGTTCTCTTGAAAGTGAGCTCTGAATAAAATTTAATTATCATAATAGCTTTTGACAAATGTCAAATGTCTATGAATTTTTTCGCATGTTGGGATCCGCGCCAGAGGATCGAGAGGTAGCCAGCACCGAGGGAGCGAGCGTCGACGATGGCGATCGGTTGCTTTCGACACCCTACTTAGTCCCTGTGACAACTATTTAAAAGTTTGCGCCCCCCTAAAAATTCCTGCGGACGCCCATGGCTGGCAGTATACTAGATGCAAGTTGTGAGCCCACGTTATTGAAATATTGGTTAAACCATTCAGCTATAATTATTGGGTCAGTAATTTTTTCCCCATGACTAGTGATTTCCGTAATGGTATCGTCGTATCTATTTCTCCCAGTAATAACATTTAAGGTTTTCCAAATCTGGTGTAGATTGTTTTTATGAAATTCAAGTCTATTAGCATAGTAATTTTTTCAGCTGCTCGTAGAAGGGATGTGAGTTTATTTCTGTACGATTTATATTTTTGGTATTGGGCCACAGTTTTATTAGTACTTTTGATATATTTCTTATATAATCGGTTTTTCCTATTAATAGATTTTTTTAATGCTCCAGTTATCCAGAGGAGATCTTGTTTACAATTAGGTTTAGATCGAGTTACAATAAGGGGAAATGTAATTCATAGAGGTGATTAAACTGGTCCAGGAATGACTTACAAGAGGAGTTTACATCGGTGTCTGCAAGCACCTTATCCCAGTTTTGTTTCGTAATGGCATTACGGAATTTCTCTAATGATTCAACAGAAATGTTTCTTTTATACCGGACAGAGCAGGCTAGCTTAGATCCCAAATGAGGTATCATACATCCAATAGGAAGATGGTCAGAACAGTCAGTGATCCAGATAGTGCAAGTATAAACCTCACTGTAGTGTGCATTAGTAATTATGTTATCAATAAGTGTTGATGATGTTTGAGTGATGCGGGTTGGTTTATTTATTAAAGGATAAAAACCATGGCTCAATTGAGCGTTCAAAAAAGCTCCTGTATTCTGATGTGTGCCATGATTTAATAAATTGATATTAAAGTCACCCATTAAGTAGCAATATTTTTTCTTTCCTTATCTAAGAGACTTAACAGGTTATCAAAAGCTATATTAAAGAGTTTAAGACTAATATTTGGTGGCCTATATATAACTCCAACAATGAAGTCCCTCGGATAGGTGTTTATCTGGATGAAAAGACATTCCATTAGATCTTCATCAACCGGTATTTGTTTTATAGTATACGTCAGATTACAGTCAGAATCCAGGAGGAGTCCAACCCCACCTCCAATTTTTCCATTTTGTCGAGATTTTATTACATGTTTGTAGCCCTGTATGAAAGTTGTATTATGGTCTTGGGCAGTTGTCCAAGTCTCAGTGATAGCAATAATTGAGAACTTATTAGTGAAATGGTCAAGTTCAGATACAATATACTTATGGTTTTTCTTAAGACTGCGAGCATTAATGTGAAGAAGAGTTACAGAAGAACCTTTTTTGCCAGAAGCATATAATTAATATGAGAGGCATCCGTATAGTTCACCTTGGTAGTTGTTAGGTAATTGTAATAACCTTCATCCACATCCACCTCCATTATATGGGAGCTACTATTAATATTCAATTGTAGGCTAATATCATAAATTTTCCTTATATCGAAGTTAGGTAGGTGATGAAAGCCAGCTATTGCTGCAAAGAATTCAGCATCGTCAACTAAGTGATTATAGGGAAAGGTCGAGCTCAGGCAGGAGATACAGTAGTAGTGATTAATAACGGAAGAAGAAATGCACTTTTTGTGTTGCCACTGGTTACATAACAGACAGGAAATTGCATTACGATCTGTGTTCCTTATATTTCTCAGGCATAAAGAGCAACGTTCAAGTGTTGGATCAAGGTCAGAGGTAGCCATAGTGTTTACGTTTTAGTCTGGTTTTAGAAACTCTCCGTTTAAGAGAATATACATTCCATCTTGTCAATACATGCTCAAAAGCAGTCCTTTCATAACATAAACAGTTCCAGTTGCCCAATTTCATAAGAGAGCTTAGTTTCAATATTAACAATGAGAATAACCAAAAATTGGGAGGTAGTTAATTATTTATAAACTGAATAAGAAATAATGAGGTATAATCTACGAGAAGCAAAATCAAAATAATTATACACAGAATCAAATATAATGAAGCGCAATATGGGAGAAGCATACTCAAGATTTAGTTATTTCACAGCAGACGGCACAATCATTTGGTTGCAATCAAGTAAAGTTGTTACGAGCATTAATGTGAAGAAGAGTTACAGAAGGTTGTTCAGACCACATTTTTTCCATTAATAGAGAGGAGTTTAAGTATCTTGAGGGTGCACATCTCCTCAGCTAACATTCAAAAGAAACTTAGAAGAACAAAAGCACAGACACAATTTTCTTCCAATCATCAATGTTAGTGCCACACTAACGATTATCAAACCTCGATGGCGATGGTAATTACTATATAGCGAGTTTGATCAAATCAGAGAAGACGTGATAAGGTTATAAAAGCAATAATAAGAACACCACACGTTATTTTTTAAAATTCTAATGGCCTATGTGGCAAGTGATTTGTCATTTCCACGATAATCGCTGCAGATATAGGTATTAAAATGTTCGCTTATGATGTGAGATGCAATATGCTTCTCACGTGTTCTGTTTGTATTTGAGGATTGCACAAAATTAGCAGTTAGAGTAATTTTCATTGTTACTTCTATATCTAAACAGTAGATGTCACAACATGTCAAATATCTCTGGCATGTATTAGGGCTACTTTCTACCTGGGGCTCCTTCGTACGGATAGCGGATGCAGACCATAAGACGGGCAGATGCGTCGATAGTGCCGAGTGAGACATCGTGTTGGTAATTATCGTCACACGATAAGTAGCTCGTTGCTGGTAAGTCATTTGGGTAATCCTGACTGACGATGCATCCGAAGTTTCCGCCGCCATTCAACAGACCGATGTAGTCGTCGTACAGTGGAATTCCTTTGATCGTGTTTTGACATTTAGTGTTTCGTCCTTCGATGTCTTCCAAAGGCGGCCAGAAGTAGCACAGCCTTGTGAAGCCATTCGAAGCGTTGTACTGCGACCAAGTCAACGTTGTACCACAGACCAACGATTCATCGTAGTTAGCTGCATTATACAAAACAAAGACCCGATTATAATTGATATACAAGTGGACGGGTAATTGCAGATCAATGAATGTGAAGGACGTATCTAATTCATTGGTTGATGACAATAATGCAATAATGAGATTTTGCAAATGTCTGTAGTCATAATATTGGTCGTGTTCTGCCTGATTCTATCAGTTGGATATGTCCATATGTCGATGGTTTGTGCTAGATCATTTTGACGTATTATTGTAATGTATTATATTGTATTTGATCATTTATAAATGATCAAATACAATACAGTAAACATGGAGTTTGCTCGATTATTCAGTCATGCTTGAGCTACAGCGGTTGCTGGGTCTGTCCTTCTGACTTTTCTTCGTTGCCATTACCGAGTCACTGTGCTCCGGACGCTTTTGTTTGCATGTATTGTAGGCTCTGGGGACTGATCTTGTTCACCTGTATTCACTTTTACGGACCTGTGTATCTCATCTGGAGCCAGGTAATCTTGGATCCGATTATGGAAGAGATAGGAAAGTCATAGGAGAGGCATCGACCATCAACAACGATGGGTACGAATGCCTCTCTCTCCCTTTCTCTCGCTCTCTCTCTCGCTCTCTCTCTCTCTCTCTCTCTCTCTCTCTCTCTCTCTCTCTCTCTCTCTCTCTCACTCAATCTCTCTCTCATTAAAGTGAGTGCAACCATGTTCTTGTCATTATTGTGTTATTTCCTTCTGTAAGTTGTGTACACGCAAGAACCACGTAGGCTAATTTAAATACTTTTCAATT
>JACEVL010001108.1:100000-132500 GCA_020284085.1 Aporrectodea caliginosa
AATAAATCTTAGCTATAAATCGATAGCATTGCTTGTTACAGTGTCTGACTGTAGAGTGTTAATGAATGCAGGTATAGGCCTATAGGTCTACAAACATAATTTAAGCCTTTCTGTTCAGTTTAGCTAGTTCTAAACATATCGTCATTTTCATTTCGGGTAATTTCGTCACCCATGCCGAAATTACCCTACCCTGTGGGTAATTTCGGCATTTGAATGCCTTCACTTCAAATGCTATAGCAGGAATTTGTGAGAGCCAATTCACAGTTTGAAGGCGCCATTTCATAGCAGAGGCCTCAGGGTTGTAGCAAACTATGGAAACTTCAGGGGATCTTACAAATGTGACAACATTTTAAATATTCAAGAAATTGCTTAAGGTGCCGAAATTACCCCACTCTACCCTACATGTACCATAATATGGACTTTGTGAAACAGAGCCAAAGAATTGGTTTCCCTTGTGTATAATGTTACAGGTCGATTGAGGTCAAATCAGGTGATCCGAAACAGTCTCTCTCTCCTCACTTTCTCCCTCTCTGCAGTCTGTCTGTCTCTTTATGTTTGTAGGCCTATCTGTCTCTCTCTGCCATCTCTCTCTCTGTTCCTTTCTCTGTCTGTCTGTCTATATATATATATATATATATATATATATATATATATATATATATTATGTATGAATATCCTCCGATCTCATTCTCCTTAATCTTTCATCAGCCACATTAACGCCCGTATTATATTTATCAGGACGAACCATTAGGATCCAAGGATGTGCTAAGCTAAGCGCAGGCCTTGAGCATCTCTGCCTCTTAGGCCCGGATCGCCTGACGGCAGAGGAATGGAATTCGGTCTAAAGTCTTTGAATGTTTGTGTGTGTGTGTGAGTGTGTGCGTGCACGCGCGTGTGTGTTGTGTGCTTTTGTGTTTAAAGCAGTTTAAAATTGTTTAAGTAATCATCGATCGGATTGTCGTAGTAAAATGTCTAGCGGCCCACCGCAAAAGCGTTTACGACAAAGTGTATTGTCCTTTATCACTGCGAAAACTTCGACTTCGTTAAAAGGTATCATTCTTCGCATACCTTATATTAATTGTAATCGTAATCGTAATCTCCAAACTTCTAAAGCGCCACTCGGAAGTCAAGCGCAGGACACCAGGCAGCTTATTCACGAGCGCTGCGTCTAGTCAAAAGGGTTATCCGAGAGAGTAGTCCGAAGGAGGTCCGAGTCCGGTTTCCAGAGGATCAGGGGAGTAGCTGTTAGGTGGGAGTCGTTTCATGTTAGGTCGAGAGTTGGATCAGTTGAGTCGGGGTAAGAGTTCTCTAAGAGGAGAGACTTTAGTTTCGAGTGGAAAGCCTTGGTGGTGCTGGATAGAGGACCTGAGGCAGATGATGATGGGTGATTGAAGATTAATAATAATAATAATAATAATAATAATAATAATCTTCTTTTAATATCTTCATTCTGACAATTACGTAGTATGATTACAATTCAGTATGAATGGATGATCACAAGTTATTACAGGAGTCGAATTTAACTGTATTCGGCAGCCATGCAAGGCGCCCATCACGTCCTATACTAGTCATTTTACCAACGCCATCTCGCAAATGATAGGCAGAGTGAACCTTTAGGAGGGTTGCGAGAAGCGATCCCGCTACCTACTGCTCTTCATGCCAGTGATGATACCACTACACAATGACCCCCCCCCCATGATGATGGTGGAGGAACTGAAAAAGTATGATATTAGTTCTCCTCTAGCCACGGTGTAGGCGGCTCTATATTATCCTACCCCTATTAAAAGTGTCAGGCTGGTAAAGGTATGCGGTTAGTAAGTTATTAAGCTATATTAACCGGTATGTTGTAATTATGAATTTTATACAGAAGAAAAAAAAACGCGTAAGACATAGGCCTATCTTAGGCCTAAATCTCAAAAGATGGCATATGATTATAATTTTGAAATTCGTCGTGGTGATTCTAGCCGCCGAAAGCGTTCAGCTGCCGATATTATGGACAAAAGCAAACCAAGGATATAGAACTAGGCCTACTCATATAATCATTCTCTTAACGCTCAGTGGCGTGCGGTCCATGGATGAGGCGCATGATCCATCCCTTGCTTATTGAATCTATTTTTATACAAATACTAGTGTATTCAATTTCTATCATTACTATGTTAATTATCGTATGATAAATTGGCATCGACTATATTATTTTTAGTTGGGGGCAGCCAGGGCCGCCGAAAGGGGGAGGGGCAAATTCCCAGGGGCCCGGCGGTGTGAGGGGGCCCGGAGTGCCCGGGGAAAAAGTAAACAATGTAAGAAGTTTAACAAATACGAAGACATTCTGCATGTAGAATTGCGATTTTGAAAATTATTATTATTATACATTTATCAATGATATTGCAATATTTCAGCATTTGCACCAGAACATTTACCATTTCAGAACAACATAGTGTCATTAAATCCCAAAGAAGATGGCAATTGTCTATTTTCATCAATTTCTGACCAAATGAAGCTATGTCTCTGCAAAAACATAAGTCCAGCTACAATAAGAAGTGACATCGTTCAGTATCTTTGGGACCGACGTGATAGTCTTACCTTGTTGGATGGCACTACAGTACATCTGTCTGAAAAAGTTTCACATGGCGATGTTGAGTCTTACCTTCATGAAATGGCACAGCCAGGTACTTTTGGTGACCACATAATGATACTAGGAGCCTGCTGCCTGTACCTTGTTCAGTTCACAATATTGTCTTCACTTGGCGACAATGCCACAGCTGTTGTGGCTCCTAATGAGAGTAGCACCATCATGCCTGACTTACCAATGTTGCTACTTGGACATATTGCAGAAGGCAAAGGAGACCATTACGTGAGCCTTGTTGGTGGCACAATTCCAACTCCGCCATTGGAGCAGGAAGCATCTGCCACTCAGCCAATACCACTTGCACAAGCAGCCAGTAATATGCGTCAGTCACCCAAGTCTAATGCAGACTGTCAGCCATCAAGTGAACGGCTGGACATCGCAGATATTGTGAAACAGTGTGGCATTATCGCGGACGACAAAAAGTATTTTTTAATTAACAGCAGAGAACCAGATTCATCTTTCAAATTCCCTGCAAGGTCGTACAAAGACAAAAGAGCTAAATGCGGATTTCTGAACCGATATTGCTGTCGTGACTGGTTCAAAACGTTTCCCTTCATAAGCTACTCGATAAAAGCTGGTGGACTATTTTGTATGGCCTGTGTACTTTTTCCTGATTCCGCTCATCGTCGTCCAAAGAAGTTGATTACTGAAGTGTATCTGAACTGGAAAGATGCCACGGAGGATTTAAAACAACATAACAGTTGTGACTATCATAGGGATTCAGTAGCAAAAATGAAGGCATTTACAAAGACATACAAAGAGCCATCAAGCAGAATTGATATGTCTGTCAGCGATGATAGCTGTAAGCGAGTACAGCGGAATAGAGAAATTCTCACATCTGTTTTGAAGTGCTTGCAGTTTTGTGGTCGACAGGGCATAGCATTGAGAGGTCACAGAGACGATGACACTGCAGATACTTTCAACAAAGGAAACTTCAAAGAGTTGTTGCAGTTCAGAATTGAGGCTGGTGACATGGTATTAGAGCAGCATTTAAACACGTGTGCGAAAAATGCTACTTATACGTCCAAAACGTCACAGAATGATCTTCGCTTGTGTATAAAGGAATTCATACAGGGCAAAATAGTACAAGAAGTCAATGAGCAGAAAATTGGACCGTATTATGGATTTCAGTGTGATGAAGTTACTGACATAAGCAATTGGGAACAGTTGGGAATAGTCATCCGATATGTGAAGGAACATAAGCCAGTTGAACGGTTGCTGGAGTTTGTTTCGTGCGAGAAAATAGCTGGCAAGGATTTATGCGAAAATCTTACAAAGTCTCTTCAAACTGTGAAACTTGACATTAAATTCTGTCGATCTATGACGATGGATGGAGCTGGCAATATGGCAGGAAAGCACGCTGGTTGTGCAGCGCGGTTCACTCAACTGTCACCGAAGGCGCTTTATCATTATTGCTCTAGTCATGATCTGAATCTTGCTCTTTGCAAATGTTGTAGTGTAAGAGAAATCCATGCAATGCTGGACATCGTTACACAGCTGGGGATTTTCTTCAAGTATTCGCCAAAGCGCAGCCGACGTCTAGAAGAGGCAGTACTTGATGCAAACCAAAGCAAATGCAGTGAGAATGAAAAAAATTGTTAAACGAAAGGTCGGAATTTTCTGTGAGACGAGATGGATTGAAAAGCACACAACTCTGTCAAATTTCATGGAGCTGTACGAACCGATTGTTGCCTGCTTAGACGCAATCGGATCCATTGAAGCAGATTGGGACAGTAAGACGAGCACTGCTGCTTACGGACTTTTGAAGAGCATTACAGATCATGCATTTATCGTAAGCTTTCATATCGTTCGCCATTTCTTTGGCTACGTCAAAGGACTCAGCGCAAAGTTGCAAGGCTCAACTTTAGACGTGATCCAAGGATATGAAATGGTGACGAGTGTTAGAGCAGCACTAAACAATGCCCGACAGGATGACAGCGAATGGGAGCATGTTTTCCAGAAAGCTACTAAAATGGCAGAGACAGCTGGCGCTGGACCAATTACTGCACCAAGAATATGCTCAAAACAGATTCACCGAAGCAACACACCCGCTGCAACGCCAGATGAACATTTCAAACGAAACATTTATCTTCCATTTCTGGACAGTCTACTTCAGCAGTTTAGCCTACGATTTGGAGATCTTGCGAAACAAGCAATTCGTGGTCTAAGTCTCATTCCATCTAATGTTTCAAACATCGACGCACTCACTGCTGATGGTATACTTCATTACTATCATGATGACCTGCCTTCGCCGGATTCGTTTCATCAAGAGTTAAAGCTTTGGCAGCAGATGTGGAGAAACGCTGACAGCACACCAAGCACCCTGTCGGACACCCTCGCTGACAGCCGCTCCTGTCGTATTATGTATCCAAATATTACCACAATAATTCACATTTTGCTGCTCACTTCTGTCACGGCTTGCAGTGTTGAACGAGCAAATTCTAGTCTGCGATTTGTGAAGTCGTGTTTCCGAAGTACAATGAACGAGGACAGATTTAATGCACTCATTTTATTGTTTGTCCACAAGGACATCAAGTTAGACATTGATGACATTATCAATGCCTACGCCAGAAAGCATCCAAGGAGAATGACACTGCTTAATCCACTGGCATGTGACACTTAATTATTTTCTTTTTGGATGAAGGGTTGCATGATCAAAGCCGATAACTGATTTATAATCGTTTCACTGTTAACCTTCAGTGGAGACCAGTTGTTTTATATGAGAAACTATATATTTTTTTAAAGTTCCATAACATTTTCTATAAAAGGATCATTATAGTTTTGCGTGATCTAATTTCATATATATATATATATATATATATATATATATATATACAGGATTGGATTGGTAGTATTTACGCCCCCCCTAACCAGAAATCCTGGATCCGCCCCTGGTACCTGACTGTCGAAGAGCAGCAATTATGAGTCTGAAGAGGAACTATAATTGGTATTTATGAGATTTGGTCAGGGCCATCTCTATTTAATTTGTTTACGTCTGCTTGTATAATTATTTAAATGTTCGCTTTTGTTGTGAGATACAATGCAGCCTAGTTCTCACTGTTTGTATTTGAGGAAAGCACAAAATTAGCAGTTAGAGCAATTTTCATTGTTACTTCTACAGCTAAACAGTAGATGTCACAACATGTCAGATATCTTTAGCATGTATTAGGGCTACTTTCTACCTGGGGCTCCCTCGTACGGATAGCGGATGCAGACCATAAGACGGGCAGATTCGTCGATAGTGCCGAGTGAGACATCCTGCTGGTAATCATCAGCACAGGATAAGTAGCTCGTTGCCGGTAGGTCATTTGGGTAATCCTGACTGACGATGCATCCGAAGTTTCCGCCGGCCTCCATAAGACCGGTGGAGTTATCGTACAGCGGAATTCCGGTTATCGTGTTTTGACATTCAGTGTTTCGTCCTTCGGTGTCTTCCAGAGGCGTCCAGAAATAGCATAGCCTTGTGAAGCCATTCGAAGCGTTGTACTGCGACCAAGTCAACGTTGTACCACAGACCAACGATTCATCGTAGTTAACTGCATGATACAAAACAAAGACCCGCTTATAATGGATAAACAAGCGGACGGGTAATTGCAGAACAATGAATGTGAAGGACGTATCTAATTCATTGGTTGATGACAATAATGCAATAATGAGATTTTGCAAATGTCTGTAGTCATAATATTGGTCGTGTTTTGCCTGATTCTATAAGTTAGTCATATCCGCATGTCGTTGGTTTGTGCTAGATCATTTTGACGGATCATTGTAATGTATTATTGTATTGTTATTTGATCATTTATAAATGATCAAATACAATATAGTAAACATGGAGTTTGCTCGATTATTCAGGCATGCTTGAGCTTCAGCTGTTGCTGGGTCTGTCCTTCTGACTTTTCTTCGTTGCCATTACCGAGTCACTGTGCTCCGGACGCTTTTGTTTGCATGTATTGTAGGCTCTGGGGACTGATCTTGTTCACTTGTATTCACTTTTACGGACCTGTGTAGCTCATCTGGAGCCATGCAACCTTCGATCCGATTATGGAAGAGATAGGAAAGTCATCTATAGGAGAGGCATCGACCATCAACAACGACGGGTGCGAATGCCTCTCTCTCCCTTTCTTTCTTTAGTTCTCTCTTTCACTCACTCAGTCACTCACTCACTCACTCACTCACTCACTCAGTCACTCACTCACTCACTCACTCACTCACTCACTCACTCACTCACTCACTCACTCACTCACTCACTCTCACTCACTCACTCACTCACCCATCTCTCTATCTCTCTCTCTCTCTCTCTCACTCTCTGTCTCGCTCTCTCTCTCTGTCTCTCTCTCTCTGTCTCTCTGTCTGTGTCTCTCTGTCTGTCTGTCTGTCTGCCTCTCTCTCTCTCTTATTCAGTCGTTGAAGTGAGTGCAGCTGTGTCCTTGTCATTTTTGTTTTATTTCTTTCTGTTAGTCGTGTTCACGCAAGAACCATGTTGGCTAATTTAAATACTTTTCAATTGTTCTGATCCAAATTCTTTTTCGTCTTGCACTTGACCTTTTTCAGTCCTTGATTTACTGGACTGTCCACAGATGGATCTCGTGTCATCTTGCAATCTCTATTTGGTTCTGAATCTCTGTCCAAGAGAAACCATTGGCAATCGTCTGGATTTTATGATTAGTGAAACTATGCACAATCTTCACAACCTCATGCCATCTACACATAGCCTCAATGGTGTCTATGTCAGTAACTGAGACCTATAGAACACGTCTGGCATGCTAGACGCCACAGTATCTTACCACAACAAATGTACGTTTTGCCAAAGGCTACGATGACATATTTACAAGTGAAATATTGCCACTGTTCTGTGAGGCCATTATTGGCATTAGCTGCTTGCTTTAACTTATGGTATTTTGGGTTTGACTCTGAATAGTAAAATGAACCTCTGAGAGAAAAATAGCTGACACTTCAGATTCAATAAGTTCTCTTTCGTTAAGGAGGTCTTTCGTAAGGAAATAATTTTAAAGATCGGCTAGATTAGCCCACCAAACCCCACGACCGATCATGTCCCTAGTTTTTCATGAATAATTTATTTAGTCAACTGTTCTGAACTTACGTGATTCGCATTTCAGTCCGGTCCAATCAATCTGACAAGTGCATGTAAAGGAGTCGTTGCCAAGATCGCTACAAGTTCCGCCGTTCAGACAAGGATTGGGGTTGCAAGCGCTAGTAGCTGCAACATATATCAACTACACACATCGAAGTTTGCTGCAACCAATGCTCTCCATACCACATAATCAGTGAAACGTTGTGAAAACAAATGACACTTATCGTACACTTTCCGATGAGTAATAATATGTTATAACTTCTGCAGAACCGTTTCATCAATACAATTCAAGATTTATCAGTTCAATAAACCCATTTGAGGTCAGTTTATGAAAAACATGAGCGCATCTAAGCCTTACACTTTTTAGGCTCTATAAAACTTTCATAAGTACCACCATAATCGCTGTCTCGCTCTGAGACCCACCACCGTCGGTCATGTTACTCGTGTCACACTCAGTACCTGGATGTCGAAGAGCAGCAATTATGAGTCTGAAGAGGAAGTATTATTGGTATTTAATGCGCTTTGGACATAGCTAATTTAAATACTTTTCAATTGTTCTGATCCAAATTGCTTTTCGTCTTGCACCACTTGACCTTTTCAGTCCTTGATTCACCGGACTGTCCGCAGATGGATCTTGTGTCATCTTGCAATCTCTATTTGGCTCTGAATCTCTGTGCAAGAGAAACCATTGGCAATCGTCTGGATTTTGTGATTAGTGAAAGCATGCACAATCTTCACAATCTCATGCCATCTAGACATAGCCTTAATGGTGTATGTGTCAGTAACTGAGACCTATAGAACACCTCTGGCATGCTCGACGCCACATTAACTTACCACAATAATGTACGTCTTGCCAAAGCCGACGATGACATTTTACTAGTGAAATATTGCCACTTTTCTTAGAGGCCATTATTGGTATTAAGTTACCAATAATGGCCTCAAAGAAAAGTGGCAATATTTCACTAGTAAAATGTCATCGTCGGCTTTGGCAAGACGTACATTTTTGTGGTAAGTTAATGTGGCGTCGAGCATGCCAGAGGTGTTCTATAGGTCTCAGTTACTGACACATACACCATTAACCCAAAATCCCATAAGTTAAAGCAAGCTGTTAATACTATTAACAGCTTGCTTTAATTTATGGCATTTTGAATTTGACTCTGAATAGTAAAATGAAGCTCTGATAATAAAAGAGCTGACAGTTCAGCACAATATGTCCTCTTTCGTTTAGGGGTCTTTTCGGAAAAAAATTTAATGTTCGAGTAGATTAGCCAATCAAACCTCACGACCGATCATGTCCATGGTTTTCATGAATAATTTATTTAGTCAACAGTTCTGAACTCACGTGATTCGCATTTCAGTCCCGTCCAATCTATCTGACAAGTGCATGTAAAGGAGTCGCTGCCAAGATCGCTACAAGTTCCGCCGTTCAGGCAAGGATTGGAGTCGCAGGCGCTAATAACTGCAACGTAAATCAACCATACACCTCGAAATATGCTGTAACCAATGCTCTCCATACCACATAATCAGTTAGTGAAACGTTGTGAAAACAAATGACACTTATCGTACACTTTCCGATGAGTAATAATATGTCCTAACTGCTGCAGAACCGTTTCATCAATACAATTCAAGATTTATGATTTCAATAAATCCATTTGAGGTCAGTTTATGAAAAGCAGGAACTGTCTCGCCCTGAGACCCACCACCGTGCAGGAACTGTCTCGCCCTGAGACCCACCATGTCTGTCATGTTACTCGTGTCACAGTGAGTACCTGGATGTCGAAGAGCAGCAATTATGAGTCTGAAGAGAAAGTATTATTGGCATTAAATGCCCTTTGGCCAAGGCCATCTCTATTTTGTTTACGTCTGCATGTATAATTATTTAAATATTTGCGCATGATGTGAGATACAATGCAGCCTAGTTCTCACTGTTTGTAATTGAGGATTGCACAAAAGTAGCAGTTAGAGTTATTTTCATTGTTTCTTCTATATCTAAACAGTAGATGTCACCACATGTCAGATATCTTTAGCATGTATTAGGGCTACTTTCTACCTGGGGCTCCCTCGTACGGATAGCGGATGCAGATCATAAGACGGGCGGATTCGTCGATAGTGCCGAGTGAGACATCCTGCTGGTAATCATCCGCACAGGATAAGTAGCTCGTTGCCGGTAGGTCATTTGGGTAATCCTGACTGACGATGCATCCGAAGTTTCCGCCGGCGTTCAACAGACCGATGTAGTCGTCGTACAGTGGAATTCCTTTGATCGTGTTTTGACATTCAGTGTTTCGTCCTTCGATGTCTTCCAGAGGTGGCCAGAAGTAGCACAGCCTCGTGAAGCCATTTGACGCGCTGTAATTCGCCCATTGCAACGTTGTACCACAGACCAACGATTCATCGTAGTTAGCTGGATACAAAACAAAGACCCGCTTATAATTGGATACACTGTGTCCCGATGAAAAGTGGACCCCAAGGAAAAGTGTCATAAGTCGGTTAAAACTTTTAGCCTTTGCCTGAAATTTTAAGAACAACAACAGTACTGTAGCCATATTGCCATCAAATCGTAACGCCGTTTGAAAATGTTGGTGATTTTGTCAATTTTATGAACGTTTGAAATACAGTACTGATAAAAGAAAGTTTCCAACATACAAGAGCCCTAAGGTAGTGAAGTTCTTGGCAATGATGTCGTGCACCGCGGTCTTAGAAATCCCAATCTCCCTCGCAATCTGACGCACCGTTCTGTGGGTTCCCGGTGCATTATTTTGGCTTAATGCCAGCCCTTCAACCGACTCGACGTTTTCAACAGTGCGTCTCGTCATGGCCCTCTGGATAATAATCTAGAAGGCCATGGTCTCGTGCGCTTTTGGCCACTGCCAGGTTTTCGGTCCACTGTGCCGGTTTCATCGATCTTCTTCAACAGTTTATTAAAGACGACAGACTCCAGTTTCTGTTCGGAAATTCTTTAACAAACCTTTTCGCGCCATAACCCTTTTCTAGCCGCAATACTTTAATTAAAATTTTATCTTCTTTTGTAAACGCCATGCTTCTTTATTGTTTACACCATCGACGTATTATACTCAATATGCGTCGATGGTTTGCACCAAAACAAGTGACGTATTCCATCGATGACGACGTCGAGAGCGAGTGTGTAAGTAAGGACCTATGTTGGAAACTTTCAATTTTACCAACTATTTTTTAAGATTCAATTTCTTTGCTTTTCTGCATCAATTTAAGGCATATTTTGCAGATTTATTCGAAAATGGTGTGGGGTACTGCATATATAATTTTATTGCTTTTAGTTTAACCTTTAGTGATCTCTTCCTTGGCTCACATCAATGCTAGTATAATACAGGGTTCTCGCATGGGCCCAGCAAACTTCTTAGTGGCCATCTCCGGTCTAAAACCTCTCCACAGCTTCAATTATATCTTCAAATATGCTGATGATTGCTATCTTTTGATCTTGGCTTCAAATATATTCACCACGGATGCAGAATTAGATCACATTAGTGCCTGGGCTCGCAAATGTAATCTCCACCTAAACCATTCTAAATCTAACGAAATTATTTTGACCAGACCAAATGTGAATCTTGAACAAGGTCCTCCAGTTATACATGGCATAAAAAGGGTCACATCCCTGAATATATTGGGTATCGAGATTTCCGCAAAGTTCGGTTTTTCCTCCCATATCCAAAAGATTTGTGTACGGGCCAAGCAATCTCTCCACGCCCATCGTATTTTAATCTCGCATGGGCTCTCGGGAGTTAGGCTTTATGATGTGGTCCGGTCCACCACTGTCAACCGATTGCTTTATTGTTCCCAAGTGTGGTGGGGCTTTGCCAGCAAACAGAAACGTGACTTTCTAAGTGCTGTGATCCGCAAGCTGGTACGCTTTGGCTTCCTTCCCAAATCTTTCCCTACTTTTGAGGAACTTTGTAAAAAAGCCGACCAAGACCTTTTTAGAAATCTCTTAAATAATCCTGGACATATCCTTCATTACCTACTACCCCCTGTCCTATATACTGGCCACGATCTGCGCCCACGCTCACATAACCGTGTTCTTTCTAGATTTGATTCCCTCACCAGGCGCGGTTTCCTGGCTAGGATGTTGTACAGCTAGGCCATAGTGTTTTTTTAGTTTACTATTTACTAACTTTTCCGCTACTATTTGATAACTTTGTATGTACAGCTACTATTTGAAAACTTTGTATAACTTTGTATGTACAGCGCCGTGCGTTTGCCAGCATTTAATAAAGAACAAACTTACTTACTTACTTACTTTCAAGCAGTTATTGACAAACGTTTAGGGGTCACTTTTATCTGGACACAGTGTACAAGCGGTTGGGTAATTGCAGAACAATATATGGGGAGGACATAGGCCTATATAATTCATTGGTTGATGACTATAATGCAATAATGAGATTTTGCAAATGTTGCAGCCATACAGGTCGTGTTTTTGACTGATTCTGTGACTTGGACATGTCCACGGTCTGTCGGTCTTGTTTTATCATTTCGACGTATTTTCATCTAAACCTTGAGTTGGTTCGATAATTCACGCATGCGTGAGATTTTGTCTCTACCGTCTACGGGAGGCTTATGGTTTGGGTAGGCAACCGCGTGCATAGTTGCGATCCGCTTCGCCTCTGGTCGCTCTTCGTCATCGTGCTAATGGGGTCCAAGAACCCTGAACAACTTTGAATGAAACGTCGTTGGTTGGGCTCTGCTTTTGTACATTTATTATTGTCATCATTAATAGCTGAGTTATATTATGATGTCAAACAATGAATATCAGAGACATTGTAAAATACTGTTTAGACGCCTTTAAATGGTGTCATTTGAACTCTATTAATTCTTTGTTTTTTTAAATTGTATTGTACATAATTTTGAATTGTCGTCAACGGCCTTTGATGTTATATGATGACGGTAAACTTGTGAATAAAAAAATAAAAAAATCAGAGAATTCCTTGCAAACTGTACTGCAAGTTCGCATACATAATTACATAATTATCGTTGAGACTTGAGAGCGACTTTAATTAATTTCAAAGCGAATGGTTGATTTGGCGCTATTTAAATTTATAATCACATTTACAAAATGCAGATGCAATTCATCCCTCAATTACTGTTCTCCCTTCTTAATCTTCAGGGAAGAGATTCGGTTTATCGGAAAACTCTTCAATGATTTTAATATGCATATTTGCGACCAAGTGATGAAAAATGTGGATAGGTTCACACGATACATCACACGATGTCTCTCTCTACCTCCCTCTCTCTTTCTCTTTCTTTATTCTCCAATTCTCTTCCGCTCTCTCTCTCTCTGTCTCTCTCTTTCTCTCTTATTTTAATTAAGGATTATTCTTCATCAACTACTAATAATAAAATAAGCCAATAACTAAATACCCTAAAGTACACTTTTACCGGAATTCTTACAGCATTTTAATAGAAGAACGCAGGGACTTCAAGACCACAGAAGACAATCATTAGGCATCCGAAACAATTTATTGTGTTAGACAAAGTCGTTCAACGAAGATTCCGATGGTTTGGACAGAGAGAATGCCAGTTGACTGAATCCGCCACAATGCACTGCATGCAAGATTTGAAGGAAAAAGAAACGAAGGCAGACCAAGACTGCGCTGGATAGATATAATATTAATGAGGACGTAACAACACTTGGAAGCAATGGAATTGACTTTGTGACCGAGGATATATGGAGATAATTTATTTCGTACCCATCTCCGCCAAATGGCTGGCGTCAGAAACTGATGATAGTGAGCAGTAAACTGAACGACAATCTGATAGTGAAATAACTGACTTCAGTTTGATAATTGCTCGTTCGTTAATTAGGTCTTAGAAAACAACTAAAATTTAAAGGATAAACCGAACATGTCCATAGTTTTGCCTAAATTTAATTTATTTTGTCAGCTGATCTGAACTTACATGATTCGCATATCACTCCGGTCCAATATATCGGGCAAGTACAGGTGAATGAGTCTCCGTCAAGATTGTTACAAGTCCCGCCGTTCAGACAAGGGTTGGAATCACAAGCGTTAACAGCTGCAACAGAAATCATGTATGTTTGACCATAACCAACCATAACCAAAAAGTTTATTGCTTCAACTAGGCAACATCACATATATTATATATTATACAGTCGCCAAAAAAGGAAAGGGTGAGAAACCCTTAAGGGAACAGCGTCCCGCGAACAGGGTTACCCATGTACATGGAAAAGGTAGCAACAGGTTATGCATGAAAGTACCAACAATTGTAGAGCTTAACTAGTTAACTAAATATCAAAAATTACGCACAATGAGTGTCTGTCCCGAGCACAGTATGCACGAATTTAAGCACTTACGGCAGGTAATAGCAGTGGAAGCATGGTGGGAGTCAGGGATCCACAGTCAGTAAGTGATGACGGAGTTTCTTTGGGTTCTTGGCGGTTTCCAAAGCACTAAATCAGTGAAAGCTCCAGGCAAAAGATTATGCATATAATTTATTTAAACATTAACTCTGAAGTCTGTTTAATTCGCCAATCTAATCAGCTCAATCGAGCCACTTGTTTTAGGTAAGACAGCAATGGATCAGAAGAGATATTGAATCATGTCAAGTGAGATTAGGTTAAGATCAGACAGAGTGTCATATTTCTCAAGTCTTTAGTTCTTCAATTTTTCACTATCAGATAATTATAACTGTACAACTGGATAGTCAAAGCATAGTCATACGGCCCAACATTTAAACATTTTCAACCACACGACTTCTGTGGCCTATATATAGATAATAGATAATTATAGCTAAAGCACGGGCAATGTATGGAAAGACAAGTTTTCTAAAGTCTCAAAGTCTCTTGAAGTTATTGAGTGAGAAATGCGTCGTGTCACTCGTGTGGCATTGAAGCATACTTACGAGTCTGGCATCTGACTTCAGTTCACTGACTCAGAGACACAGAATAGCTACTGCAACCGCTATGTCCGGTCTTGTAGTGGTAGCTATATACAACGAAACCCCACTGCCTGTCGATGCTGTTCATTTGACCGGAGCAAATTTTCGTCTCCAGAAATACTCAAGCAGATTTGCTACACCGATGCATACAGATGCATCGGTGTAGCGCATCCGTTTGCATCTGTCAGGCCAAATTCAGAAACAATCTGTTGATTGTTGCTGATCTGAGAATGCATGAAATTACCATGTCTGTCTTTTTAAATTTGAATTCCCACTTACAGAATTACTTCTCCAAGATCCTTAATTTCAAATGTCGATTCAGCATGTCTGCAGTTTCCTCGATTGTTTCTGCATTTCCACATAATTATCAGCAAATCGTCAACATGCGATAATAATACATCATTATACATCAGCGTCTACACCTCTCATTTGGCTTATGCGTCACACCCTTTCATTGGTTTATATCTTGTCTTACTGGTCGTTCTCAGATGGTGGTCCTCGGTAACACCAGAACACCCTGGGTTAGGGTTGACATTGGTGTCCCGCACGTGTTGGTCTTGGGTCCTCTCTTATACATTCTCTTTACTGCAGATATTCCCTCTGTCCTGGCTAAATATCAGGCCAAGGGAAATCTCTATGCTGATGATATCCAGGTTCTTGTGCATGGTTGACCTTCAGAGCAGATCTCTCTGGTTGGAACGATTGGGTCACTATTCCGAGATCTCCACATTTGGATGATAGCAAACAATCCCTCAAAGACTCAACTGATCTGGTTCGGTACCAAACAACAACTACAAAAGCTTGATCTCCAACTGTTGGCCTCATTATTCCCAGACTTTACCTTTTCGTCCAGAGTTCGTGACCTGAGTGTCACACTTGATAGTGCTATGACGTTTTCTGAACAACTATCTCTCCTGACCCGCTCTTGTTACTACCAACTGAGGCGACTAAGAGCCATTAGGAGATCGGTGTCTTCCACATTTTTTATAAGTAAGTAAGTAAGTAAGTAAGTAGTTTATTCACCACAAAATAAAGCAAAATGACAATACACAAATTTTAAAAACCGAGTGGTGGGCTACCGGTGAAGACACATAGGACTCATCTCGCCGGTCACCCTAGACCATGGTTCATGTCTTTGTCTCCTCACACATTGACTATTGTAACTCTGTACCAATTGGACTTCCGAAGGTTCGCCTCTCCTCTGTGCAATCTGTCTTAAACGATGCAGCCAGACTTATTACACGTCTTCCTCGGTACTCTCACATCTCCACATACATGACTAATGATCTTCACTGGCTTCCTGTCTCAGCTCGAATTAAATACAAGGTCCTGGTACTAGTTACTAAGTCCGAGCAAGGCTTGGCGCCTAGGTACCCCTGTGACTTGATGTGTAAGCCGCTCTCTGCACGTTATTCTCGCCCTCTTCGTTCTGCTGACCGGCTTGATCTCTTCATACCTCGGTCGCGAACCTCATTAACCCAGCATCGGGTTTTCGCTGTTGTGGGTCCCTCAGTATGGAATGACCTTCCCCTGTAATTCGTAGCAGGATTCTGGAAGGGATTTCACAGGCATCTCTTCGCTGCTTAAAGACCGTTCTCTTTTCTCGGGCCTGTCACGCTGAGAGCGCTTCTGAATAGCTCTGCTGTGAGAAGCGCTTTACAAATGTTCAGATTAGATTAGATTAGATTATTGTAGTTCTTGGTGTAAAGACACAAATCAGCTTCACTTTTTTAAATCCATTAGCTTTCAGAACAGAATCTATTTTCTGATTCCAACTTTTTGCTTATTGTTTTAGTCTATACAGTGCTTTCTTTATTTGACACACTTTCTGCACTTCACCAGGTTTAGCAAACCCTTCTGGTTGTTTCATACACAGTTCGTCTTTAATTTCACCATTGAGAAACGCTGTTTTGACATCATAGAGATTTACCTACATTTTCTCTGATGGAGCAACTGTTACCATAGTTCTCAGCGTCGTAGCTGACCGACATTTGCGTCAATATAATTATGCTGATCTTCGACCATGTTGTCAACATCTTCTGTACATCTGTATTTCCACTTCACTATTTTCATTTCTAGCTGGCTGTGGGTTTCATCTGTGTCGTTGGGATTCATCATTTGTTGTTGTACAGTTTTCATTCCATCATTTGATTCTGTTTCATCAAATGTCACACTGCGGCTGACAATAATTATGTTTGTATTCGTCAGAAGCAGCCTGTATGCCTTTGATTGCTCACTCTGTCCTACAAGAACTGCTTCTGCTGCGTGATCATCGAATTTAGTTCGCTGTTCCTTTGGAATGTATGCAAAAGCTTTGCAACCGAATATTCTGATATGTGACAGATCTGACTTTTCTCCCATTCCACGATTCAAAAGGAGTCTTGTCTGTTGCCTTTGTTGGCAATCTGTTTTGCATATATGCCGCTCCCCCAATACTGTAGCAATAATCTGGCATCTAATAACATGCACTTAGCCATTTCAATTATCAATCGATTCTTTCGTTCTGCTACTCCATTCCGTGAAGACGAGTCTGGTACACTCATTTGCAGTCGAATGCCTTCCTGCTTCAGATACCTTGTTAGCTTACTTCCAGTATATTCACCCCCATTGTCTGATCTCAAGACTTTCGGCTTTCGCTGAAACTTGTTGCTTACTTCAGCAACGAATTCTCGATATTTTACTGGTACTTCATCCTTTCTTTGAATTAGGTAGAACATTGTGTAGCGTGAATGATCATCAATAAATGTCACGATGTATCTATTCTTTCCAGGTGTTAGTGTTTTCATAGGACCACATACATCGCTGTGAATTAATTCCAGTGGTTCCTTTGTGGGGTGAACACTCATCTCTGGATATGGCTTCTGTGTAGCTTTGCCCTTTATACAATACTCACATTTCATCATCACATTACATTCATTGATGTGGATGCATGTGGTAAGACCTTTTTTATTAATGCACTTTATTGCATTCGGGTCTTGATGCCCTAACCGTCTTTATGAAGACAGTCCTTATGCTTCAGACTGGGCCACATTTGCAACCTCTGACTTTTGCTTACATGATAGCATTTTATTGTCTCTAATGAAGCACTGATTAGCAGTAAATTCAACCTTCTTACCTTAAGTGGTTAGCAGGGTTGGACTGGCTTGCAAAAGCGGCCCGGGAAATTTGGTCATGGACGGCCCACATTATCGAACGCTGAAGGCACGAAATTTTTCAGGATAATCCGACAGAGGGGTCTGAGTGGTGCCACTCCCGCCAATTTTTTTGTAACATTTAGCATAAAATGAAGACATTTTTAGTTATTAATGGGCCAAATCAAAACTTTTTTTATTGAAGCCGTATCAAATTACAGAACATTCTAACGTGAAATAGCCAGATTGGCCGCAAGAGGAGTCCCAAAAGGGATGAAGATCCCGCTAACTAGGGACACCTAGAATAACATTTGGCATAAATATTGTTAAATGAATGTTAAAGATTAACAAATAAACATAATTTCTGATTTGTCGTAAATTCATACTTGTATATGGAACCAACTGTTACATTATGAAGGCCAATCTGGCTATTTCACGTTTAGTTTATTTCAGAAACTTAACATCAGGATAGAATTAGTAGACACAACTTCTCACAAAGCACTATTTGGTTATAGCAGTTTTTCTTCATATCACCAGTTGATGTCAAAACGTCAATGATGTCATCATTATTAATACTGAGAATGAGCATGAAAGACTCAAAACTTGACTGACTTAGCAAATTGCTTAATCTGTTCAAAATATATTTCAATTTCGAAAACGACCTCTCACAGGCAACTTGTGATTAGGATAATAGGCCTATGAACACGAATTTGTAAGCCATGACAAGTTTGAATAAGCCAGTACGTACATGCTGATTGAACGTGGTAACCATTATCGGCTCGTGCCGTTTGTGTGCAAATATTGAAATAAGGGAGTTGTGGGTTCATCACTTTCAAACTACATTGCGCTGTCAAAATGAATTCAAGCTTGTCAAAGAATCCAGCAGTTTTCGCTCTGTACCGGACATAATTGTTAAATTAAAATTAAGAAGTAGAACTAAAATATCATAATATTTGTAATCATATTTTTTCTATTCTGGGCGCCGGTCCATCGTCCCGCCGACCATCCGGCCCACCGGGAATCTCCCGGTGTCCCGGCGGCCCAGTCCAAGCCTGGTGGTTAGTTTCTTTACTGACCAGCAAATTTCCAGTTAATGTTGGCCAGGTCACTATCTCCTACTCCATCAGCGTTGATTGATGTACCAGTTAATGTTGGCACACGCAGAACACCTTTGACTTTAAATCTGCGCATTGTGCCATCGTCCAACATTCAGTCCAGGTCACTAGGCCTATCTACTACTCCATCAGCGTTGATTGATGTACCATTTGCAATGTAAATTTTATCAGTTTTCGTCTGATCCAGTACTTAGTCATGCGAGTTGTGGCTCCGGAGTCTCTGAACCAGTCACTCGTCATTTGACCGATGACAATAATTGTAAAATATTGTCATTCTCTGAAACATGTAACCTTGTTGTCATAATGCCATAGCCTTCTTTGCTTTGTATTTCGGCTTCGGCTGTTTGTTTTCTTGCTCCATTCTCGCCGTCAACACACGACAGCCCTGTTTCAAATGTCCGAGTTTCTTATATGAAAAACAAGTTCTTGTTTCTCGTTCTTTATTCTGTTGATTGTGACGATTGTTCATATGATTATTTGGTCTGATATTGCCCGAATACATAGCTGATTCAGTTTTTAATTCAGTTGAGTCAGTATCACAATCTTTCTAACGCTTGTACGGTAATGTACGCATCAACAAGCTTGTTTTAACGTATTCCAGAGTAAGTTCATCTTCTTCTTCTCTGGCTTCTAGAGCTGTTATTAATGTTTCGTAATCATCTGGTAGACCACACAGCAATAGAGTCGCCACCTGTTGATCGGTTACTTCTTCACCGACGCCACGTAGTTGTTAAACGAGTTGTAATGCGGCACTGATGTATTCCTGCATGTTTTGTTCACTTTCTAGCTTCATCTTGTACAATTTCTTTTCGTAGATACATTTCACTACTGGGATTTGAACTTGCATGCACTTTCTGCAGCTCCCTCCACATGTCTTTCGCATTGGAACAGTTGCAGATTGTCTTGCCTTTTCGTCTTTTCTGTCCCATTCATCCGGTTTTTGTAGGCACTTCCGATCGAAGAAATTTCGACAGGGCGAAAACATTTACGTTTGCTTCAAACTCATTTGAAATCAGATTTTTCTAAAGCTTTCAGTCATATCTACTCTAATGTTTCTCATATTTCACGATTATTTTGTCCGTTTTTGTACCACAGACCTTAGTTTGAATTTGAGAAATTGTATTTGTGTTTCAGCATTCGAACTTCATTGGCTAAAAACTTTAATATTACCGTCCATAAGTCATCACGAATCATCAACATCTTTACTTTAAACTTCGAAACTTGGTAGTTTGAGTTGCTCAGCTTCGTTACTGTGTACTTTGTATTGCACAACTCCGCCATTATTTTACTAATCTCGCCACGAGTTTGTCCACGACTTCTTGACGTTATAACCAACGCTCAAACATAGGTTTACTATCGAAACGTCTATCGATTTTCTCGAACCTACTAAGTCGCAAAACTATTCTGTTATTACTGTTGGGCTATAATACTGGGCCCATAACCTACAGTAATAGCAACGTTTAATCAACAGATAATAACATCTTTTTACGTAATGGCAGACTAGAACAGAAGCACTAGAAGTATCACGTGACTACAGCAGGGGTTGTCTAAGATTTACAGTCCATCGAGTTCTGTTTGTACATACTGTTGCTATTTTAACAAGTCTGACCAAAGAAATTCTTGTTCTTTGTTTTACCTGGAAACGCTGCAACTACCTACGGCTCTGACGTTTCGCTTATGAGTCATTTTCTGGTATTAGATCAATTAGACATTTCTGTTGTCCCAACGATTTTTAAAATAAAACACGCCATTATTATTTCAAATAAATTATTTCTATGAATTTACTATTGAGGAGATTATTGTTTCCATGGTTGTTTTGGATATATGCTTTACTGTTTATTTTACCTGCTGCGTTTGAATTTGAAAATTGTCCACTCCGTTACCGTCACTCTCACAAAAGGTCGAAAATAACATTATAGAAATACGACTTCAAATGATAGTTTTTCAAAACTTTATGTGTTTCGTAAACAACTTTTAAACGCCTTTCATTTAAGAAGTTTGTCATTAAATGAAACAGTACTTATTGTGGCTAAATGAATTATTTTCAGCTGTCACCTGAAATAATGTCCACTCCGTTACCATACATAAATCTTTGCACTACTACTTACTTACCAACATCTGGGTCAGGTGCAAATTAGTCAGACCATTTATGACGTCTGTGCATGTTTATACTTCGTTTATATGCTGACTTTTTGAATAGATGCGGTAATAATTTGGTTTGAAAGCTGTAATCTACGCATGATACGTTTAATAGGTGTCCACTCCGTTACCAAGAATTAATCTACAATGAAGATGCTCATGTAGTCAGCAATTTTCAGGTTTCATCTCCTAAATGAACAAAATTGATATGTTGAAAAATGTGGTCCGAAACGTGGGCGATAAAAAGTTTATTTCATGTTAAGTTGAAAATGTCCACTCCGTTACCTGTCCACTCCGTTACCTCTTACACAAGAACGTATTGTATATTTTGGTAACGGAGTGGACATTTAATGGTAACGGAGTGGACATTTTTAAAAAAAATATGTTTTATTACAACAATAGTTTCACAGATATGTTTTTACTCGTGTGTGTTAAGATAGAATTAATTTTCCTTTTATATATTTTCATAACTATACATGTGTGAAACATAACTACAAAGTTTTGTGGATTTATATGTACAGTTAAAGTTGCGGTAACGGAGTGGACATTTCTTTTAGTGCAAGACAATGCTGTACTGCATGTTACTGACTCATACTGATTTGATATTGTGAGTTTACTAGAAATGTAGATAAGTGACACAATATAGTTCAGTGTAACATGTAGTTATTTGGTGTTGCTTTAGTTTTCATTAAAATTTATGGAAAAGCAAGTTTGGTAACGGAGTGGACATTGCTAATTTGGGTGTTGTCAAAATACTTCTAAAAACTGATGAAACTAGAATATTAGTGTGCAACAGAGCCCATATTTCTTAACTACATACACTACTGGTCACCCTAAGATGAATAAATTATTAATTTTAAAGAACATTTTTTCTTGCATCTCCAAAAGTGAAATTGATCTAATAGCAGAAAATGACTCTTATACACTCTCATGTTGTCAAAACAGATATCGATGGAAAGAGTCCCAGGGTCGACTAATCAGCTTCAATTGTTCTACAAGTTCTTGATTTCACTTAAACATTCAAATTAATTTCCATGTATAATGCAAATTAACGAATTAAAATATATTTTACGTAAGAAAGGAAAGCGGAACAAAGTAATCCTTGCAATCAATGTCACCTCGTTTGAAAGTTGCTCATATTTTCACTACGCTCCGCAAATTCTAAACGACTACATTTTTTACATGTTCCATTTTTGGCCTAGTCCTATTGGACAAACACGGGTTGCTGATACAGATAATTATACAATTATTAGAAGAAAATTTAATTTTTACCTAATCTCTTTCTGCAGTATACGTCTACATCCATCTCCTTCTGAACCGAAGTATAGTTCCTCAACCAGATCCATGCAGCGTTTGTGCTTATTCCAGGTATCAATCCCCAAACACCTTCTCTGTTATGACCATATTCCACAGCAGACATCCAAGTGGAATCGTCAAAATCAATTTCCTCCCAACCGAAATGACTGATGTTTGAACATTTCCAAGAAGAATTGGTCAGCAAATAGTCATCACCTGTTGACGCCAGAATACCCGCCGGACCCGTTAAATATGTATTTCTTCCATGAATCGCTACTAATCTTGTAGTACAAGGAAGATCGACAACGTCCGGTTGATTCCAAATGGTGGCATTTGTAAGGTTAGTTATCTCAATTCCATCGACGTAGAGCCTCAGTTGGTCATCCGCCGTAACAGACAGATTTCTTTCTGGACAGCGGAACTCAGAAACAGATGTCGCTTCCAATTCGACAACAGAGAGTAGAAGGACAACTGAAGAAAATAAAACTGTTTTCATAAAACCATGTAAACCATTTTAAAAGGCTAATATCATAAGGTGAATAATTGATTTTTATGAAATGCAATGCAATTTAAGTAGAAAATTCGATGTCCTGTAAACCACAAACGAGCAAGTAACAGTATATATTTTGAAATAAAAAGGCACAAAATAACCTTTAAGCGTAATCTTTAATAGACTAATTTTCACCAGCTTGAATCTAAAATTGGCAAACTTCGTGACCACGTCGCATTGCATTTGAGGCTGCCTATTTGGATTGTTACTATCAATCAGTCAATCAATCAGCCGTTTATTGAATCAACAACAGCACAACTAATTAACAATCAGTCATTAAAAAAATGTTAATCTGCTGATGCCGTCAACAGGACAGCCCTAAAGGATAAAATAATCCGCTATTGCAGGGCTGCCCCTTTTCCATATTACATTTACTGATGGCAAGACGATTTTTATATTATAAATAGGACTCCGAGATGAAGACATGGGTTCCGCGGGAAAATTAATAATTTTATTCGACCATTGCAGACACGGCTGAGCTTTTACGTCATGATTATGGTAGCGAGCACACGCGTTAATTCTACATAACGAGGAAGGTGGTATGCCTTCAGACCTTAGGCCTATAATTTTGATTTGGGGGCGAGGAATGAATAACAAGTCACAGGGTATATCATCAGCGATTATTTCCTTTACTATGTAAAAATTTGGAAGATTGTTACAGTGGCAAACACTGTAATTGTTAGTAGTAACTTCCATTGCTCCGGTGTCTAATGCATCAGGCATCCACCGAAGGCACACCAAAACCAAGACGCAATCAGGTCAATATCCAGAAGATCAGTCCGTAAGAGAGAGATGCAGCCTATAGTGGATAAGCCGTTTGAAATAGGTTAGTTTTAAGTTGAGAACGAAATGACACAAGCGACTGAGGGGTTCGATAATGAAGTTTATTAAAGCGAACACATTGCAGAGATTATTAAAAGAGCTGTGAGTGGTGCCTATCATGGTGCCTCGCTGTCTTACTGACTGATCTTCTCTTCTAGCCAGATATTCTGTCTTTAGATCGGAGGCGCCTCCTGACAAATCCCTCTTGAAGAGCCCTATGTAAATCTGCGACTACAGCCATAATTAGGCCTACACACACAATATCATTTACTACGCGTTCTCCAAATGATTTAAGATTGATCGGTTGTGAGGTTGTTTTTCGACGTCTTCTGTACAACCGTATAACACATCGTTGACTATGAACAAGTGAAGTCGTTGAAATTATTTGTAACATCTTTTTTCCCACCGTTGTCTAATGCACAAGGTTTTAACCGATGGCGCATCAAAACCAAGCTGTAATTGTGTTTCAATAGTGATCTGTAAATAGACTAAATTCTGTAAATAGACTTCGTAAATAAATCAACTGTAACTGAAAACTGGATTTTCTCCGTAGGCCTAATTGTAAAGCAATTCGCGACATAGCCCCTGACTTTGAGTGGAAAAGAAGGGCATGAAGTGTTACTGATTACGATTGTCTTGGCATCAGCAAATGAGGGCGAGAGACCAGTCCTCTCTGTCTCTCTGTCTCTGTCTCTCTAATTATCTCTAATCTGTCTCTCTGTCTCTCTCTGTCTCTGTCTCTCTCTCTGTCTCTGTCTCTGTCTCTGTCTGTCTTCTGTCTCTGTCTGTCTCTCTCTCTGTCTCTCTCTGTCTCTCTGTCTCTCTGTCTCTCTCTGTCTGTCTCTCTCTGTCTCTCTCTCTCTCTCTCTCTGTCTCTCTCTCTCTGTCTGTCTCTGTCTCTGTCTGTCTGTGAACACAGTCTGTGTCGAGTTGTCTCTCTTTCTCTCTCTCTCTCTCTCTCTCTCTCTCTCTCTCTCTCTCTCTCTCTCTCTTAGTTTTCAGCTGCCTATCATTCATAACTAAATTAATTTTGAAAAAAATTATTAAATCGACTGACCTCCTAATATGGTAAGCAACTTCATTCTGCTGTCTGTGTTGAATTTCTTCTTAGCAGGTCGACTGGTTTAAGTAAGAATGAGAAATCGATTATAGTAATGCGCTCAGATACTGTACACGCAGAACGTAGGTCAATACTGATTAATGAACCTCGTCAATGACAAACTGATAACGATTATTAAAAAGAGCAAAATCTAGGTCGGTCATTGTCACCTGATGTCACCTGATTTAATTTTGTTATTCTTAAACTGTATCATGGCCAACGAAAAGGAAGTCAAGGACAAGAGGATGCCTTCATTTGAACAACTAGCCTAGAGTCCATTATTACAGAAATGACTTAACTATACTTAGAGTATACAGGGTGCGGCAAAATAAAGTAATCCCCTGCAGTGTGTTGCAAATTCTGTAGCAACCGCTTAGAATTTTTATATAAAACTTGGTAATGATATTGTCAGTTCACATCTACATATAACTTCGAAATGTTATTTAACAATCTTGAAATATGACAAAGTTATGTTATTTCAAACACGACACCCCCACGATTTTACATGGTTAAAAATAGTTACTTTGTAAAGAAACAAGAAAAATAAATGGTAGGCTACAACTTGAAATATTTTTACAACAAAGCTTTACGAATTGCACTTTCAATTTTACATTAAGTGTTCAAAGTGTCCACCATTGGCCTGCACGCATGCCTTCAGCCGTTTGGTAAAGTTCTTGATGGCCTTGTTGATCGGCGCCTGTGGCATATCGTCCCATATTGACTGCAAAGCGGCTTTCAACTCGGCGATTGTCTTTGGCTTCGGCTGGAGTTTGTGATACCTTTCCAGCATGGCTCCCCACACGTGATAGTCAAGGGGTTGAGATCTGGGGAATTTGGTGGCCACTGGTCCTTCTCAATGATCTCAGGACAGTTTGCCTGCAGCCACTCCTGCGTGACACGTGCCAATAACGCAACCGTAAAATTTGCACGTTATAAAGCGTGGGCTTGTCTCTGTTCAAATAGCATAACTTAGTCAATTGTTGTGATAATATGATGTAATTTGGCAATTGTACGTAGATATGAATGACCAATGGCCGTGTAAATTTTCTTATAAAAATCAAACTTCGTTCTTGAGATATCAACCAAACACTGCAGGGGATTACTTTATTTTGCCGCACCCTGTATATAGAGCCTGCATTGGCGTGATCTTCAGAAAACCCACGTCATTTCAGAGTTACAATGAGGAGAAAGGCTGACGTTCATGTAAAACATCTGTAGTCCAGGACTTCAGTGTTTCTTCCATTAATTGAAGCAGTCAATGAGTTTGGCGGGCATAGTGTTGCCAGTGCTGAATATTTTTTACTAGATTGTGTTTTTTGTCTTTCGTCTGCGTATCTGGGTATTTTTTGCAGAATCTGCATTAATCTGGGTTCACTGACATATACGGTATCCGGACGATTGGTCATAGGACCTTATTGGTCACAGGACTATTGGTCATAGGGCCTACCGGTCATAGATCACATGGGTCATAGGGCCTGTCGGTCATAGGTCCTATCGGCGATGGGACTATCGAAGGCTAAAACAGAGAAGTTTTTAAAACATGAACAAATAGTTTTAATGAATCATTTACTGTGAAATAAGTAATACGAAATACGAACAATACGTACAAGTCTGGAATTATCCTAATAAATTTCTTGTTTGGCACTGATTGTATTTGTCTAAAAACGATCAATGTCCCCAATTGATGCATTTTATAGGCCTACTTGAGCAGTGGCGGCGCCAGACATTTTTTGTAACCAGGGCATAACCAGGGCAATCATACAAGTAACCAGTGCAGGGGCGATTTATGCCCCAAATAAATTCTCGGCAGGGCAAACATTCTGGCAGGGCAACGACCAGGGCAAAGGCTTTTTACCAGGGCATTTGCCCTTGCTTGCCCTGGTGTAGTGCCGCCACTGTACTTGAGTTACATACGGGTCAAAAGCTTATTTTTTCGACAGAACGTTAAGTTCTTTGAAGTGAGTACTGTTGATGCCTGTAAGTAATTATCCCAATAAGTTTCTTGATTGGCACTGATTGTATTTGTCTAAAAACGATGAATGTTCCTAATTGCTGCTTATTTTGCGTTCGGTGTGTTAAGCTTAAAACTAATAATGTCCATAACTACCGACTACAACCAAGTATGTCGGTTTATTAGCGGCATATGACCAATAGTCCTATGACCAATCGTCCTATGACCAATCGTCCTATGACCAATCGTCCTATGACCAATCGTCCTACGACCAATCGTCCTATGACCAATCGTCCTATGACCAATCGTCCTATGACCAATCGTCCTATGACCAATAGGCCCTATGACCAATCGTCCATATGACCAATCGTCCTATGATCAATCGTCCTGTGACCAATCGTCCTAGAACCGACATTTACAATGTATGCATAATTGTGTTAACTGAGCATGATACATTATATTTATATTATAATTATATGTATAAACTGAGCGCTATGTAATTTTATTCCATTGAAATTAAATTCTTCATTCAAACCAAATCAATGACTTCAGTTTGTATCAAGTCATCAGACATCTATAATCTGACTGGGACTGCAACAAGTAACAAAATACTAATAGCCACTGCCCAGAAGAAATTAGATGTTTAAATGTTTTGGATGACACTACCTCACTCCTCAGCTGGTGCCGAACGGGTGTTTCATTTATCTCTGCTCCTTCATCAGAAATCATGCTAGCTAGTGAATACTACAACTCGACGACCAGATACCTCATCTGCTGCGTTTCGTACCAGAGCCCATAGGTTATAAAATTGTGGACACTGGCCAGCCACAATAATTCTTAAAACAGTTCTTATTCCACAGACATATCATTATTGAACGAGGTCAACTGATTATCTTTGTCTGGTCATACCTTCATCAATCTTATTCAGTCTTCGGACATAGCTTTTGGAACTCTCTCCTTGTGTCTGTCCTCTCTGCTGAGTCGCTTGTCTCATTTCGTTCCCAACTTAAAACTTAGCCTACCTCTTTCAAACTGCTTATCAACCATAATTATTCATTATTCAGTTTGCTAAGCCTTCATCGTAGCTTTACCTCTTTCTATCACTCACCGGATTTTAACCTGCTTCACCGTATTTTAAAAGTATGTGTAGGCCTATATGAGCAGCAATGGCACACGAAACTCTAAGATTGGAGTGTGGCTATAAGAGCCCTAGACAACGATCTACAAACTATAAACTGAACAATATTAAACTCCGTATTGTTATAAATTACTGACAAATATCTGCTTTCGTAAGTTACGCTTACCATAGCCATAACCATAACCTATGTCCTATGATAACGCTGTGTGATATGACTTTAAACGGTGACGTCACAGTTTAATTGCATCAGATCAATTCTTTCTATTAAATATCAATTCTTTCTATTAAATATCAATTCTTTCTATTAAAGTATTGTTCTTAGACGGATGATAATTGTCAAGTTATGAAATTTGGAAAATAAAAATAGAAAGACATATTTCAGCAATCTTTTGTGATTATTTCTCCCGAAACACGTGACGTGACGTCACTCGCCATGACTTTTCATGTGAACATTAATATCTCCCCAACCACCAGTCTTAGAAAGGTTATCACAGATTCACAGTGTCCAGATAGTTAAGGTTTTGTAATACAAAGAATCCGAAAGACACATGCTTTCCACTCTGCTGTATTTACGTTCCATGATCTATAATATCAAATAACAAATCAATTGACTTGTAACTTTTCAAATCAGGCCCGTTTAAAGCTGGTAATAACCCCAGCCCAGATGGGAAATGCAGGTCTCATTAATTTCAAACTGCTCATGGAGTATTTTGGTAGTCACTCTGTGCTAACTACATGCGATGATTTCTGTATAATCATAATAATATGCACCTAACCTACTCTACATTAGCGTATAAATAATTAATATGATGTAATTACAATTTATCATTAACAGAGCAGAATTAAAGATCTATAACG
Source organism: Aporrectodea caliginosa (assembly GCA_020284085.1). Classification (NCBI taxonomy): domain Eukaryota; kingdom Metazoa; phylum Annelida; class Clitellata; order Crassiclitellata; family Lumbricidae; genus Aporrectodea; species Aporrectodea caliginosa. The sequence continues at coordinate 128,742 of JACEVL010001108.1, forward strand.
ATTTATATTTTGTATTCGGAATGTCGGAACAACAGATCGGAAACGTCTTCACATTCAGAAATGCTTTACGTACTTTTCTTTGGGCAAATTCATCAATATCGTCAGAGAAATCCAGCAACTTTGCCTTATTACAATCTATATTCAAAATTGCTAATCCATTCAAACGTTCGACTCTCCATTAGGGAGAATAGGCCCCTTCAAACTCGTAGACCCGTGTGTGCTGACCCATCTACCCCTCTGTTCTGGCCTGGTTCAAATAACCTTGACTGTCTCTAGTGGACTCGCTGGTCATCCGCTGGACTTGATCACATCTTCCTTGGTCCAGTTGTGTGGTTTCTGGAGGAGGCATGCAGGTCCCACTGGGCCCTGTCTGCATTTGGTCTCCCGCAAGGCTCCGTCTTGGCTCCCTTACTATACCTACTCTACACACTTCCGACATTGGTACGTTCTTATCATCCTACGGTGTGCTAAACTAGCTGTACGCAGACACACAGGCATATCTGCTAGACCGGAGCATTCTCTCAGCTGAATTCTCCACAATGTCTCTTTCTTCGGTGATGCGTGACCTCAGGGCGCTCATGTGCTCAGAGCTGACCTTTGCACCCAATCAGGTGTGCCCCAGCTGCTACAACTAATTGCGGCAGTTCAGGGTCGTTGCTCGCTCCTTGACTTCCAAAGCTACGGTCTCCCTCTTTCTCGCGTTTGTGCTTAGCCGTATTGACTATTGCTCCTCCATATTTGCTGACCTCCCGCGGGTTAAGATCGAGAGGTTAGAACGGGTTCACTGGGCTGCGGCGCGACTCATCGACGGATTCGCCAAGACCGACCACATATCCTCAATATAATTATGCGGGAGGCATTGCACTGACTTCCTTTCCTACAGCGCATCTCATACAGGATCGCGTCCTTGGTGTATTGGTGCTTCTCCGGCTTGGAATCCTCCTACCTAAGTAAGCTTTGCCGCCCTCTTTCCTCCTGCATAGACCGCCGTGCACTGCGCTCCTCTGTCCACGGTGACTTGACGGTACCATTCGCCCGCCCTGCGACAATGCAGAGGCGTTCATTCTGTGTGGTTGGTCCGACATCCTGGAACGGGCTTCCCTTTAGCTTAATGACACCTCCCAAACTGTTACCAGTTTCACCAACTGCTGAAAACTGCTTTCTTTCGCATGGCCTGTATTGGTAGCCCCTCTGATTAGGGATCTGAAGGGGCGCTATATAAATTTTGATTGATTAAAGGTAAGTTGCTTGTCTTGAGATAAAAATGCTTTTACCATTCATACTATACTATAGAATTTAAATAAGTAAGTAAGTAAGTATATTCTTTCACAAAGGCACGACCAAACGCACAGCACTGTACAGAGAATGATCCGTTGCGGTTTTCTGAAGAACATTTTAAACATAGGCCCAATGATGCTTCATTTGTAACAATAGCCTATAAACGAGTCCATAGTTGTAGCGAAATCTAAAGGCATGCAGCTATATCAACATGAAACAAGACTTAACGTTATTGTTCACGGCAGTCAAATATGTCAGTGGTCCTTGCAGATATTGCAAGTTACTCCCGTTGTTTTGTGCTAATGCTTCCTGTAAACTGGCTTCTCACTTCATCTTCAGTATCTGTTGGAGCTAATATAAGTTCTAAATCTGTAGCTGTTGACAAACGTTTATGTGGAAATATCGGTTTACGTTGTGATGCTGCATTCAGCTAAATTTACACATAAAAAATTATTATAACGCATATTATATTATTATTTATTTTGATCACTTCCAGTGTTCAAAAGACAAATAAGTAAGTAAGCAAATGAAGCCTGCATTCCTTCTGAAGAATGGTGTAATTATTTGTTTCTCTTACAGGAAGAAAAATGAATACGCTATAATAGTCGGCGTGAGATACCATCATGATGTTTACTTCAAAATGTGCCCAAATGAATCTGCTACAGCTACCTAAAATGTAAAAATTATATTCCATATGAAAAATAATTGTTATGCATAAAAACTTAGAGGTGGTGGTTTCCACCCCTTGGTAGCCCGAGGGTTAATACATAGAAACAATATAATAATATGCAAAATATGTAGTAAACGAACCAAGAATAGAGTAAGAGAGGTTATGGCATTTCAAGGTTATAATAGTTGTCCTAGTCTATAACTTCATACCTAACCAATAGTAGCATCTACATTCATTAGAAGCAAAAATACCTACTCATCACCATTGGTTGCCATCCATGGGTATAGAGTGGGCCAAAGAAAGGTGATGTCCGGGTATTCGTTCCTATTGCAATTTGAAATGTCCACGTATAAGCCAACTATCGATGAAGAACCTTGTAACTAGCTGCGTTATGACAGCCAGAGTTGATCAATAAACGAAAATACAGTACAATACAATAAATGACTGTTTCAAACTATTCATATCAGAAACAGTTGGTTCTTTGGTAAACCTTCTTTCTTGAACAGAACGTCGTTGGTCCATTGTGTCCAATCAGCGCCTAATTTATTTTCCGTTCTTGGATCATAGACATCGTAACCTCTTTGATAGAAAAATTCCAGAAAGCGATCAACTCTTCGCCTTCCATCTTCCGTCATTATGTAGCGTCGAAGATAGAACTCCCATTCCATCTGTATCATCACAACATCGATTTCATCGAAGAACTTTCCAGCACTTTTCCTCTGGAAAATCTTGATTTCGGCTTCCTGTGTATCGATTTTGATGAACGCTTTCTTGTGTCTTATGAATGGTATTAGTTTGTTGAGTACTGTCAATTTAGCCGACAGACATCCGGGACAGGATCCATTGTCTACCATGAACGTATCGCCTCTGTTTAAGGCATCAAACTTAAGGTAGGTGGTCGTTTCCTCATTGGAAAGAGCATAGTGAAAGATATCGATATTATTTCCAATTTGTCCAAGATGAACGGACTTGGCCAATCGTCGCACAGTGTCCTTGTTAGGTTCAACTGAGACAACATGAATACCGGAATGTGCAATTGGCAGCGAATATATTCCGATGTTTGCACCAAGATCCACAAATGACACGTTGGGGTTCACGCGAAAGAACTCGAGCATCTTCTGAACTAGATCAGACTCAAAGTAATTACCATCAACGATCGATTTTGATACGTAAATGTCGTCCTGTGGATTGTAGACACACATCGGGAATCTGAGATTTCCGAGTATTGCATTGACGCAGTTGACGTCGGACTGATTGTCAAACTGTGCTGGTATGAGTACTTGCAAGCCCGACAGCATCTTTCTGTTGTTTTTGATAGTTTCTTCCGAAGGTTCGAAGCTGATAGCCATTGTGTTGCTTCTGAGTATTTCTTCCGAAGGTTCGACGCTGATAGCCATTGTGTTGTTACTGAGTGTTTCTTCTGAAGGTCCGAAGTTGAGAACTTTGATTAAAGGAGAGAAGTCAACGAATGACGTACTACGCTGTAGAACTGCTTTCAAGCAAATCAGGAGAAGTATTCCACAGATGAGGAACCGCAACATCTTCTTTGATGCCATCGCTAAACTCCAATATGTAGGTTAAATTGAAGCTTCACTTGACATAGATCTAAAAGATGAAATCTCAATTTTTAAATTATCCAATCTGTATGTTTATTTTTGCAAGATATTTGCTCATTTGCTATGATATCGAGGGTGGAGTGAAGGGAGGAGAATGGTTACACTGGCGTGAAGAGCAGAGCATCAAGAAAGAAGCGGGATCGATATCCGTTACCACCGTAACGGTCGACTCAACTTTCAACTCGCTAGGTGGCG
>JACEVL010001108.1:135000-142500 GCA_020284085.1 Aporrectodea caliginosa
ACAGACCCATACTGGTGACTTCTGAGGGAGAACTGTTACTGTTTCAGTCGAGAACTGCTGAAGTGGATGGGTGAGATAACTCATTCAGATGCCAATGGAAGTATACTGCATGATGGAGGAAGATAACTTGGATGGCGAAGCGCATGTGCCAAGTTGGTATGAAAAAGACAGAAAAAACAACTTTTAAACGAAAAAGGACATGATGGACATCTCCATAAACTAAATGGTTTTTAAGCGCTGCCTTTGCGAGCACCAACCAGTGGAATATGTGCATTGAGTTAAACCGAAACTACTGCTACTGCTAGTGGTGATTAAGATTTGTCGGACGAAATGGTGAAGTCAGAAACAGATGAAGAAATTGAAACAAATTTTGTAAATAATTTTCTGGATAATTATGTGCGCCAAAAGTAACGAGACTAACACATGCAAACGCAGTTTGATGATTGATATTGTAGAAGAATCTGCAACTCAGAAATCAAGGAAGAAGTTTTTAAAGTTTTTTTCGATAATCATAATTGTTCTCATTTCACAAAGTAATAACTCTATTAGATTGTAAATTAGTCTATTCAGTTCCATTTAAGTAACAAGTCATAAGTTTCGACTTTATGATCTGTTAGTGCAGCTTGCATTTGGGTCTGCATGGTATTACCGTATTGGTAATAACTAGAAACATCCAGTTACATTGCATCCTAGTACAGCAGTACTAGTGGCATACTGAGTTCTGTAAAGTTCAAATTGTGTAACCTATATTAATAAAATAATTTTAAAATGATTATTATAAATTGCGTATAAAATGACTAGTAAATAAAACTACATGCACTAGAAACCATTTGATGTAGAACAACGTCGTAAGATTATGCCTTATATTCTAATGACAAAACAAATCTTAGAAATAAGCCAGGCTTGTGTCGTCTTTTAGCATTGGACATTATCTTACACTAGAAGACCTTTTGTAAAAATATTTGAGCTGTCACCCGTCAGCCTCTATAGTATGAACGAGACATCAGAATCATTGCAATTGAACAAATTCAGAACAATAATGGAAGGTTTCCGTGGACCATAGGCATAGGGGCATATTTTATGCTAATATTTTTAGTATATATATATATATATATATATATATATATATATATATATATATAAGTGTATATATATATGAACAATGAAAACACTTGAATTAAATTTAACTAACTGAATAATTCTTTATTAACAATTTTAAGGCACTAAATGTCTTTTTAATAGCTGAAAAAATGTCCAGGAACGCAGTTCCGTATAATTCCGTCTGAAGAAAGAACTGTACATTTCTAAGCATGAACTCACGAACACAGCAACTGTAGGGCTACAACAACAGTTCAATTTAATTCAGTTGATCGTCTACTAGTTAGGCTTACCGATCGCAGCCATTAGCATTCCAATCGGAACAAACGAAAAACTACTAATCGACAGCAGACATCAATGAATTTAATTTGATATAATGGACATCTTATGATTATACCAAAAACGAACAAAAAGACTTTACCCTCCGTGTCCACGAGTTGCTGAAGATAACAGAATGGAGGCAATGCAATGATTAAAGCCTACGTCAAAGTGACTCATACAGCACCTGCTTCAATATATGCTTTGTGTGGCCTACTTTATTGAACAATTCAACAAACTAAGAGCACACAACAGCGTATGGACACACACACGCACCAAAAAGAGACAGACAGACAGAGACAGAGACATAGAGACAGAGAGAGACAGAGACAGAGATAGAGAGAGAGAGAGAGAGAGAGAGAGAGAGAGAGAGAGAGAGAGAGAGAGAGAGAGAGAGAGAGAGAGAGAGAGAGAGAGAGAGAGAGAGACAGAGAGAGAGAGAGAGAGAGAGAGAGAGAGACAGAGAGAGAGACAGAGACAGAGACAGAGACAGACACAGAGAGAGACAGAGAGAAAGAGACAGAGAGAGAGAGAGATTTCCAACACGAGGAATTTTTAATTCTTCTGAAACGTGTCCTCGTCAAAAATCAATGCTAAATCTATTTGCAATAAGCACACGATGACTACACGAGACCTACGCTTATAAGTGCGGTGTATAATAGACACCAATATTTTATTGATTTTTCTTAATGTCATTCGGCTACCGTATCCCACGACATCGTGTATATTATTTGAAAATTATACACAGAACTATTTCGACCTGACTTATGTTTTAGTGTCTTCTTATTCGATTTTCCAAACTATTGATTTAACTATATTTGGCTCTGACAGCCACTCTGCAGGGCTGCCTATGTAGCAAATGCCGAATTCCTACAGTAGGAGGCCGCGCACTGGCTATTCGTATTCAACCTTTGCCTGGTAACCTTCGTGGGCTACGTCAGAGATCCGTACACCACTGAAGTTGCCTAAAAGGAAACGATCCATCTGCAGTGAGTGTGTGTGCATTGTCTGAATAACGCCAATCGGTCGATGATGTTTTGTGCTACACGCATCAGGTCATTCATTAACTGTCGATAAAAGAACGACCTCCACGTTTCGCTGAAGTTAGCCCACAACTAGTCAATTAAACTGGCTGACTGGGGGATTTTTAATTGCTTAGCTACGGTGATATTTACACATTTAATGTTAGCTAAACGACGATTCACTCTATACTAAACCTCATTTTTAAAACAGATGTTATAGCACAAATCATATTCCATGTTGTTATTATTGTGAGGCTATGTTTGAATGTTAAAATGTGTCAGCTTATCGGGCGCTACTGAGGCACAATGCATAAGCTAGTGTCTGCATTGCACTTCAGTATCTGGTCAAAAAGTTATTTCAACCTTTTGACTATAAGCAGGTAAATCAAATGAATTCAAATCTGAAAGGATTGATAACTTCCAAAAACTCCATCGAGACATCTCCACAACATAATTATTTTGCGGTTTATCACTCAGTCTGATTGCAATGTGTACAAAATAAATATCTTGAAAATACAATGAATACATGACGTTTGATTAAAGTCGCTTGTGATAGGACAGGCTTCCAACCCTGTCAATGGCCACTCACCGTTCAACCTCAAGTCCGCTACCAGTGCTTACCACCATCAGCCTGAACATGAGATCTGAGGTAGGAGACGCCAAGAACCAGCTCCACCAAGTTTCTGCCATCTCTACATGGAAAAATTAAACCATGCTCTCCTGCTTTGTTCATCTATCTTCTGTAATAGATGAAATTGTTTATTGTCAACAGGGCTTGTTTTCTCCTTGTGTTTAGTCAACGGTCATTACTACCAGCTGGTTGCCATCTGGAAAATCTCTGCCTGTACTACTAAGAAAATCCACTGCTCTATGACGAGAACTTTGAGCGCCTCTGAGTAGTATTATTGAAGGAGCGCTATATAAATGTTCGATATGAATGAATGAATGAATGAATGAAATGAATGAACTTCCATTCTATTTCCGACTCGATCAGTTTCTACTGACGACTAATTGAAAGGTCACCTCCCATAAACTGCTCAATTATTGGTCATAATCATACTTTTTCAGTAGTGTCGATGTTTTCTAGCAGGTATTTCATTCGAGTAAAATGTGAAGACCACCTAGAAATAAACCTTCGTTTCTGCTGAGATTCCGTTAGAGTGATCCAGGCAAAAGAAGTCAAGGCTAAGAATACATTACCGTGATTATTGAAGTTCTTCATGCAACATATTGAGAATGAATTAAGTTTCGAAAATTTACGCCAGATGGAATGGGGCCTGATGAGCTTTAAAGGCGTTCCGTGAATATTAAATCACTAGAGGCCAACTATACAAAGTCCTTCGTCTTTCCCTTTTCTTCTGCCTCTTCTTTCTGTTTCTGTAACATCTAGGTTATTAATGAAGAAACTAAGATGGTGAAAGCTATAAAAGAGATAATAATAATAATAATAATAATAATAATAATAATAATAATAATAATAATAATAATAATAATAATAATAATTACTTTTAATCAGTCTGTACATAATAATAATAATAATAATAATAATAATAATAATAATAATAATAATAATAATAATAATAATAATAATAATAATAATAATAATATTGTCGGTGGTGGAAACGGTGGCCGCCTCATACATTTCGGAGACAGCGGCCGCGGCTGGTGGGACGGCAGAGATGGCCGCCGCAAGGAAGCACGTCAGGTACTCGGAGCTGGAAAGGAGATACACGTTCGTACCTGTCGCCATAGAAACCTTCGGTCCCTTCAACAGAGAGGGCCTCGACTTCTTATCGGAGACCGGAAGCCGACTGTCGAAGACTACCGGTGACACTCGCGAAACAAGCTTCCTCTTCCAAGGCCTATCGGTCATTATCCAACGCTTCAACGCGGTGGCTTTCCAGGGCACCATGTCAAGGCTGCCGGGAGCCGACGAGCGGCGAACTCTGGACAGATCCAACAGAGGATATCGATAATAGAGCTACTTTTAGCCAACACTCCATAATAATAATAATAATAATAATAATAATAATAATAATAATAATAATAATAATAATAATAATAATAATAACAATATTCGTTGGTATTTTCAAACTGACAAGTACGCAGTATGTCTTCAATTCATAGTATGAACGGATGATCACAAGTTATGTTATATTACAGGAGTCGAATTTTGCTGTTCGCAGCCATGCAAGGCGTCCATCACATCCTATTGCTCATTTTTTCATCGCCATCTGGCGAATGAAAAGGCTGAGTCGACCTTAGGGAGGGTAGCGGGAAGCGATCCTGCGTCCATTGCCTCTTTGTGCTAGAGTGTTACCATTTCCCTAAACCCCTACACTTCTTATATTTAGATAATGCATTTGTCTCAAGTATTTAAGGAAGGCATAACACGACAGATTAACATAATCTATATACTGTGATTAGCAAATAGACGATCACATTACAAATAGCTCGATATATTTTCACATTACCCAAAAAGGTGAAAAATATACACAAGACTTTCTTCGCCTCATACAATTGCTGCGTTACTATTATATTACATAAACATGTAGACTGGATACTACTGTGTTCTTGTATATGCTTGTGAATGAGCTGGTGCCTTGCGCCTAATTTGCTGTATCGATCTGGCTTCGAATATCGGCTTCCTCAATTATAAACTCAGCATGTCTAGATCTATTATATGTGTGCCATCCATTCTTTCCCTTCTGTATCGTTCTGTTTCGGTAGTTCTTTCCATTCCATCTGCACCAGTTGTAGATTACTGCGGTCGGCTTCCTATGTATAGTTGCATACATGCAGGCCCACCGAGAAGGAGGCAGGGGGCAAAAACCCAGGGGCCCGGCGACTTTTAGGGGCCCGGGCTGGGCCCAGCAATCAACTTATGAAAAATATTATAGTCAGTTATACAAAGTTTATGATTTACGCCTTTTAAAATATAATATTACGGACACTTAACTACAATAGTTGCATATATAAATATAATTTTGAAGGGTTGTACCAATGTACCCGCACTATTATTATTTCAGTTTGTTTAAAAAAAAATTTCTCATAAAGTCTAAGGATAGTTAGGGGCTCGTGACTGCTCTGCCTAGGGGCCCGGAATTTCTATCGGCAGCCCTGCATACATGTACGTACGTATGCACGTACGTATGTATGTATGTATGTATGTATGTATGACATACATACATACATGTATGTATGTATGTATGTATGACATACATACATACATACATACATTGTATGTATGTATGTATCTATGTATGTATGTACGTTTGTATGTATGCATGTTCTGCATTTGCACTGCGCTTCTGAAAGGCCTAATAAAGAACGCAGTTGGTCTATACGGACATTTCACGGATGTAGAATTGAATGGACGTCACTTAATTTCTCCATAGATAAATTTATCATGTTTCAGGCGGATGAGGTTGATGAGGGAAATGAATGAGGGGGAGATGCAGTATCTGAAGCAAGCCACGAGAGGCATCCATAAGAATGAAGAGTTATTGATTCCTGTTTCTTAGTTTGGCATCGTAAGGCTGTGGTTTGCATCACTTCCAAAACAAGTAATAATTGTAGGCCTATATAGTACACTGTTGGTAATAAATTTATATAGCGCACTGTAAAAACCTAATGTAATGTTAAACCTAATGAAACATGATTGTTTGGTACCTGACATTGCAAAATTTGTACATTCGACAGGAAATGGATCGATGCCATGTTTCAAATGAACGCGACATTCATTCCTTGTCAATGGGCTGCAATTAATGGTTAATTAACATGCCATTAAATTCATCGACGAATTTCTTAGCGATCGTCAGACCATTAGAGCATGTAAGTAACTCTCGGTGCATTCAATTGTTTTACTCAATCAAAAGCATCCTTCTGTGTCTTCGTATTCAGGTTCCCTGCCCTTGGTCTGTAGGGTCAGACGTCAATGACGCCACTTCCGTTTATTGTTTCCATCCACCATCATCCAGTTCAAGATCGTTTGGCTGGGCCTTTCTCTCATTCGCCTTCCCTCCTTCATAGTTCTCAGTTCTCAATTGGGAATCCCCTCTCATTATGTAACCAATCTACCTGCTATGTAGCCACAGGAGACCTCTCTTCCTCCTCTTTATACAACAACTCTTTGTTTGTTTCACGCTAAGACCAACCCAACCTCTCCATCTTAGGCCACACCCACAACTGGAAAGCTTCCAATCTTCCGATATCCTTCTGTATGATGATCCATGTTTCCGTTTCGCACTAAACCACATTCCATATCACTAACTGTTTTCACCGTTCTTTCCTTTCAGTTCATATTCCGTTCCCCTCTCATCAACTCTTTTCTCTTCATAAAAGCGTCTTTACCCATTGCTATTCTTCTTTTCTAAAATTTTACTATGGCATTTTTAATCTCTTGTAATCTTGTTTTCTGTTTCTCTTCATAACCTTTGTGTTTTTGACATTTATTTTCGTATCATACTGTATCGAAATAAAAAATGTAGACGGTCCATCATTCTCTGTAACCGTCATCCACAACCAGTCCATCTGAATTTGACGATCTATTTGTGAGCGACATTTTGGTTGCGATTGTAAATAATACACAGTTGGAGTACAAACAGTAACAACGTTGAACCCTTAATGCGAAAACTACTGGAAGGTCTAATCATCTGAATTATTTGAGTTGCTTGATGTGTTTTGTTGCTGACGACAATTTATGACAACTTCTAGTACCATAATCGGACTTGACAGGTAGAACGGGTCCATAGAATTCATCTTACACATAGAGACAGCTAAATGGGTTTCAGGCTGTAAAAACAATGCTTGTCTTTAAGTCTGTTCTGAAACTAAAGTGTGTCAACGAGGTATCGCATAAGCAAGTTGAAAGTTGTGGCCGATTACTTCTCCTAGTTATGACAAAGAGTTCTGAGTTAAGGTCCTTTGTGATTGGCTACACGACGTTCGTTGTGTTTATATTTACGTCGGTTGCCTGCATACCGTCGCCATGGCAATTCCTTGTTTAGCACGTCATAACAGGTTAATTTGAGAACGACAGCTGAGTATGAATGGCATTGGT
>JACEVL010001108.1:145000-208136 GCA_020284085.1 Aporrectodea caliginosa
GCATAACTTACTAGAAGCAAAGTTTTATTCCAATTCCTATGGACTAATAGGGTTTGTCAATTCAGAGTTCATGACTCTTGAAGCAGAATAACGATCGCATGCTAATTTAATTTCATATTGAAGGCGCCATGTGCAGCTGCAGAATATATAATTTTGTGTCAATATATTGCTGCTCGATATTGAAGCATAATGTCTTTAAATGTGTGTTGGATATCGTTGTGTCGATTTTGAAATGAGCTGGTTTAAGCATTTTCTAATAATATATTGAAGTTATCTCATATTTCTATTGACTTTCCGAACTCTTGCACATAATTATGAACTCTTTGATATTCTATGTTGTGGAACTTTTCAAGAATAAATCTGCATAGTGCATAATGTGAACATTTTTCTAGGTAGCCTATCGGTGTTTGGTGTTTTATTGGCATTGGCCGATTTTGAAACCGACGTTGAGGGACAACAGTTATCATTTGAAACTTATTGAAAACTTTCTCGGTTGTTGGCCCTTCCATCTGGAATGACCTACCACTTAAGCTCCGTTTTTTACTTGTAAGCCATCTGACAGGGTTCTACAAGTCCCTCAAGTCTTTTTTCTTTAGTCGTGGCTGGGCCGGGAGCGCTCCTGAGTAGTTTCTTGAAGGCGCGCTATATAAATGCTCTGAATGAATGAATGAATGAATTAATGTTTCTATAGGTATTCAACGTAATACTATCTGAAAATGGTTGTAAGCATGGACTCTGCTACGGTTATTTACATTTTAATTTTAGACTACCAAATTATTACTACTGCATGGAGTGTTCGCTAGAATGCAATGCCTTATTATGGCGATTCATAATGTGTGTTGGATACAAGGTTTCTATTGCAATTCTGTTAGAATAATGTAGTTGGTCAATTCAATTGAATTCAGTTTATTGTTCCAATATACATGTAACTTATACAAAACACAACTTTCAAAAGCGAATGATCGTGTATAAAGTGTACACTCAACTTTATACACGATCATTCGCTTTTCTCATTTTGCAGCTCCTCTCCGACCTCTCCGCTCTTTGAACCGGCATGACTTCTTTGTCCCGCGAACTAGGACCACATTGGCGCAAATTAGATCGTTTGTCACCATTGGGCCTGCCCTTTGGAATTCCCTACCTTTCTGTTTACGTGTTTCTATTCTTTCTGGATCTGTTCTTACATCTCTCCGTCTTCATTTCCCCCTTTGACAATTTCTTCTCTATAAGTTACAAATTACATTACAGTACATTTGTGGTTCAAGGTCACTTGCCCTTGGTTTCTCGGGAACTACAAACAGTACAATTGTGATTGTGACTTTTCTTTAGTGAAGGCATTATACGTTGTGATTCACAGTAAAATAGTTACAGGAAACTTTCTTCGACTTTCCAAGGTCATATGAACTGTTACAAACCAATCAACGTGTTACTTGAGATAATAGATCATGGAATGTAATTACCGCAGAGTGGGAAGCATGTGTCTTCAGGATTTCTTGTAGCCAAAAATCTTATACTAGACGCCAAGATCACCTTTCTAAAGTTTGTTGGTGGCTATGGATTATAAAAGTCACTGGGAACGCCACGGTGAGTGACGTCACGTGATCTGTGAAATATAATTACCACAGGATGTGAAAAAAGCACTTTTCAAATTCCTTGTCTGCAGACACCGAGAACTCGATCCTTTCAAAGACTTCTGGCTATGGAGATAAGAGGGGTTATTTCAAAGGCCAGGGGCGAGTGCCATTATATCACGTGTTCTGGAAGAAGTAACTGCCAAGGGGTTAAAAATATTTTATGTGAATCCCTCTTTACCAAAGCCATAACTTTATACCTATGTAATCCTTTTTAAGAATAACACTTTAAGAGAAACCATTGATCCAACGCGATATCAAATGTAAAGTCAAAGTTTGACGTCATGTCACAAGGCGTCATGCAAGAACAACCTCATGAAACAAATTATGTTGTTATAGGAAAATATTTTCAGCAAAATCTTGCCAGAGAAATTTTGAATATCTCTTCCCGTTTGAAAGTTATGCGTTTAAAACGGCTGTGTTTGTAAAATTTCCACGTAGGCTATTGCATGAGGGGTATACGAAAGTTAAACAGGTTTTGAGCCACGTCTTACTCAAGTTCAAGTTTTCTGTAACTTTTCATTTTTTATCAGTATAGCCAAGAGAAACCTTTCAGAGGTTGGCCATTAATATTTGAGTTTTTTTTTATTGAACACCCTACAACATATGAAGAAATTATCAAAGGCTGTAAATAACTTAACAAGAATGTCTGAACTTTCAGTTACTTTGAGAAGTTCAAAAAATCAATCAGAGTCACTTTCTTCTATGATCAGGCTTAGCTTGGGAGCGCTTCTGAGTAGAGCCAGGACAAGGCGCTATATAAATTCTATGATTGATCGACTGATTGAAAAGTACACGCTTAGATACGTATAATATAGACAGGCTATATCCATGCCAGACATGTCACAAAGCATTTAAACAAAGTAGTTGTCATAAGGATAATAATCATGCAAATCCATAATGAATTACACAGTACCATTGTGGAACATGTCAGAAGTCGTCTGGTCTAATTGGTATTTTGAGGATCCACAAGAAAATTTATATATGAGAAAGCTATAAATAGGACTATATTAGCAGATAGTATTGTATATTGTATTGTATTGTATCTAAAGATTTATATAGCGCCTCTCTCTCAGAATAACTATTCAGAAGCACTCTCAGCACGAAAACCCGGGGGAAAAGAAACGTCTTTAAGAACGAGAGACCAAGAGGAAAAACTGGTCATTAGTATTTAGCCCTTAATGAGGGGGAAGGTCATTCAAGTAGAGGGACCAACCACAGCAAATGCCCGGCGTTGAGCCAAGGCAGTCCTAGTCCTAGGAACAAAAAGATCTAGCCAATCAGCAGAGCGCAAGGAACGAGATGAGGTCGCAGATAACGGTTTTCGCATATAGTCAGAAAGATACTTTGGGGCACTGCTCAGTTGCGTCCTTTGAGACTAGAAAGAGGATCTTATAATGGATGCGCGCAGTGATAGGAAGCGGTGCAAGACATCAAGCATATATGTAGAGATATGCGAAAAGCGAGGGAGTCGGGCTATAAGCCTAGCTGAAGCATTTGAGACCGATTGAAGGGGAGAAAGACGCTGCTTCGGGAGGCCCATAAGAGAGTGAGTTGCAGTAGTCAAGTCGGGAACAGATAAAGGCATGAACTATGGTGGTAAAGACAGAAGGAGAGACCGATCGTCTGATGGCTCTGAGACGCCTCAGTTGAAAGAAGCAGGAGCGAGTCAGGTTGGATATGTGCTCCGTGAACGTGAGGGAGGAGTCAAGCGTGACACCCAGGTCACGGACACTAGAAGAGTATGTGTAGGCAGGGAATTTCTCGGTCAGCAATTGAAAGTCAAGTTTGGAAAGCTGTTGTTTAGTCCCAAACCAGATCAACTGAGTCTTTGTAGCATTTAGGCAGAGTCGGTTGGTCGACATCCAATGAGTGAAGATCAGAAGCAAGACAATCAATAGAACCGACTAGGTGAACCCTGTGAAGACGCAGCAAAGAATTTGCACAGAATAAAGACCCTTTTGTAAATGCTAAACAGTATTTTAGCGAGTTACGGACAATTCGCCCCCGGAAGATTCGCTCCCACATTTCACCCCCGGGAAGTTTCGCCCCGGAAGATTCGGCCCCGGAAGATTCGCCCCCGGAACAACAGAAATGAAGCATCACAAATTTGCTGAATCTTCCAGGGCGAAACTTCCCGGGTGCGAATTGTCCGCAAACAATTTTAGCAATATTAACTCCAAACAGACTTGCGAACTCCATCTTGATTCTTGACAAACTTTATTCTCGCGAACATTGCAGAAGTCACAATTTGGTAGCCTACAGTTGAATAGCCATAGCATCGGTCATACAGGAGACAATGCGACCTATGCCAGTACAATTTTCAGGTAATTTAATTTTGAATAACAGGAGAAAGACCCTCTAGTTTTCAGTTAAGTCGATATTTGTAAAGCTGAGAAAATAATTTTTTGATAAAAAGGCATTCAGTGCCGATCGAATTGTCAAGCGACAAATTTTCGCTGAAAAAAACTCTTGCAGAGAATACCGGTGCTTATAATTTTGTCATAATTGATAGAGAGTTGTTCAATAATAACCTTACAAATATAAAAACAGGGCCGAATTAAGGCCACTGCGGGCCCGGGTGCTGTGATAAGTGATTACCTTCCAAAGGCCCCTCTGAAAATCACCGGTCCACCACGTACATAGGCTATTTATAGCATGCTTACTAGTGAGTATTAACTGCCTAAAGATAATTATAATAGTAATAATATTTTCGTATAATTATTGAAACAATCCGGTTGACAAACCGCAACCGGTTACAGTGTACAATTATGCAATTGAAACAATTCACAAGAACGCAAAATGACAGAAGACATAAATCTTAACTACTAACAGAACAGACAGCCTGCAATACACGGCGCTAATAGCAGCCTACAAAGCATGTCCGTCCCTACGGGACTCGAACTCGGTACCTCTCGCTCTCTATGCCATGGTGTTATCCAATGCGCTATCGGCCCCCTCCCACGATGCTTTTCTTGTGGTGTATTTGTTTCTTTAAACAGTGTCAGACTACCTAATACAGTGACAGTGGGAACGAATTGACACATAATTATATATAATCATTAATCATTCACATCAATATTTAAAATTAGAGAACAGTTGACTAAGTTTCATTTGAGTGAATTCTTACATGTGTAACATTCAGTCATGTATGCATAAATACATAATTATGTCAGTCATGGTCATCGTCAGTGGTCAGTTAGGACTTAGGATGCAGCACGTTACAGAGAAGCTTTGCGAACTTTCATACGAGCAAAGTCGTCAATGACATCTTCACTTCCCAAACTGCGGGCCCCTCAAAACTGCGGGCCCGGGTGCTGCATCACCCTTAACACCGCCCCCTTTAATTCGGGCCGGTATAAAAACGTTCATATATACATATAGGAAAACATATTCTTGAGAAGTCCCACAAACATTAAAATTAATATTAAACAGTTTATATGTGTAAGTGTTCCAAAATTCAGTGCAAGTATGAGATGATGAGACTAGAATAAATTTATATTCGAAAATACTCAAACCAGCTCAATTAAAGGCATTATGCAACCAATGTCGAACAAACGATATATTGATCACATCTATAAATGATATTATTCGTTGAACTGCACGTAGCTCGTTCAATACAAAATTAATCATACGGTCATTAGGCCTACTTCTGTTTCAAGAACGTTGACTGAACTAAAATTGACTAGCTCTATAAATCTATGAGAATTAGAATAAAACACAGCATCTAGTGTAGGCCTTATGCTTTAGGAATTCAGCCTTTCAACGGCTGTTGCATCTTTGCCAGTCTGGCAGTGACGTAATAAGTATCAATTAATAGTTGGATGAAGAACTGGGCAAATTCGATCAATGCAGTGAGTATTGTTCCTCCGAGAATGCAGTCCGCAATGCGCCGCCAATGTCACAGATCAGTGCTTAGGGATTCGTAGGCTGGAGTTGTTTGGATAAACGGATGTAGCTCAGCTGAGAGTAGAAGATATCCAGGTAGACGAGTTCCTTGCTCAGATTTTGACATTGTCAGATTCCGTCCCTTGAACTGCACTTTGCGACATTGTAATTAAGGAAGTGGGTGTTGACAGAGGTAACTTGACTGAGATTGACGTATGGATAGGTAGGCAAATATGGCACTGAAGAGTGGCAATCACAATTGACGAGATGCGCCAGAAGAAACCCACTCTGCATAGACTTTTGACACGCAGGAGTAGAACTGGTACAATAGACGCATAGAATCGTTTTCCTGCAAACAAATGTGCACATAATTCAGGCTGAATAACACTTCTAAATATCTACACATTGCTAAGGCTACTGCTATCATATGTAAAGTATTCCGACATTATTGCTGTTTAAGGTGGACAACTGACACAAATCTACAGCTCCCGACATGACCGGATAGAAGTTTGCACGATTCTTGTCCATCCGGAAGCAGTGAGCGATGAAGCCGACGTAGTAGCCTTCAATAGTGAGAACAACATAAACCGAGAACATACGCATGAAAGACCAGGCTGCATAAACCACTGCAACCGGGCCGTAATCAGTTGAGCCATTTATTCTCGTGAACTACCGGATAATTTGGTTTCACTTCTGTACTTCTGAACTGATTTCCTGTTTCTTGATTACTCTTCCAATGAAAACCAAAATTTGGAGTAGACTGTTGATTTCTTTTTACATTGGGTACAAAACCAAAACTTGTCTTATTCGGAATTGCCAAACCAATTCTATTATTCACATGAATGTCCGCTAGGTCTGCCACAACACTAGCTTCATAACAATCAGTTCCTTCCTTATGACAATACAAACACTGCAGTGGACCTGGTGGTAGTGATTCTTTCAACAACTTATCCGCCACTAACAAATCAAACAACTTCTCAAAATTCTTATCACTTTACGACTTTTCACATAATAGTTCAACAAGTTCTTCACTTGCAAACATTGTATACGTTTCTTCAGTTGTCTTCTTCGCATCAATAATGAAACTTCGATCTATACTCTCTCGGTGTCAACCTTGAATTCTTTTAATAAATGCTGTTTCACGATCTCTTAATCACATCTAAATCAGCAGACAATCTGTTTATAGTGATTCTACAGCTTTTTCGAGTCATCAATGGCAATAACTTCACCTAAGAATTGTTCTTGCACGTTGAAACTACTGGCGCATTCTCAACCGTTTCATAATGGCACCTCCATCATTTCGTTTGGCATTTTGGGTAACACCTGTTTCATGGCATCACCACCTTTTTCTTTATTTTCGAAACCATCGTTTCACTTTCTTCCTGTTTCCTTTTCTGTTCTTCTCGTTCTTCTTGCTTTCTTTGTTCTTGTGTGCTTCTCTATTTTGCTTCTCCTCTTTGAGTTGTGCTTCTTAATTATTTTTGTTGTTCCAACTTTAAACGTTCTTTTCTTACCGCTTCCGCCCTCTCCATACTTTCTTTCTGTAATTTCAGTTCTTCTTGTCTAACCTCTTTCTGTTTGCTCCAACTCTTGATTTTCAGACTTTTTCCTTTTCTTCTTCACGTAGTCTCTTCTCTCTTCAATCTAGTTGCTGATATCTCTTCGTCACTTTTCGCGCCCTTTCAAATTCGATCATCTGCTCTAATCTTCTCCTTTCAGCATCTTCTCTATCTCTTCTCAATTGCTCTAATTGAATTTCAAATTGCTGCTTTTGCAACTCAAGTTCTGCTACACGAACTTGTTCTGACGTTTTCTCTTCTTTTTCCCTCTGAAGACGTTCTGCCTTCTCTTCCTTCTCTCTTTAAGACGTAATTCTTCCTGTCGTACATTTTCTGCTTTCTCTTCCTTTTCCCTCTGAAGACGGTAATTCTTCCTGTCGTACATTCTCATTTCTCTTCCTTTTCCCTCTGGAGACGTAAAACTTCTGTCGTACATTTTCTGCTTTCTCTTCTTTTTCTCTTTGAGAAGACGTAATTCTTCCTCATGACATTTCTCTTTCTCTTCTTGTCCGTTTCGTTTCTCCTCTTCTCTTTCTCTTCTTGTCTCCCGTTTCTCCTTTCTCCTTTCTCTTCTTGTCTTTCATCATCATCCATTGCATCATCGTCTCCATAGACATAGGCCCAGGCGGTTTCTCAGTAACCTTTTCCACAGTAATCACCGATCAGCACCTTCTTCTTCTGCTTCTTTTAAGCCAGACTTCAGCTAGCGCTTCTAGCATGTCTTCACGTGACATATCCTTCAGTTTCTCTTCTTCAAAACCAACCAGCCTTTAACAAACGCTGTTTTAATCTTTCAGAAGACATCTTCTTCAAGTCTGCTTGTTTCTTGACACTTAATTTCTCCATCTTACTTCTTTACTTCAGTGCTGTCCTTTCTGGAAAACACGAGTTTTCTTTTGTGTTTGAAGTATTGGGGATTGTTCTTTGTTTGATAACAACCAACTTTTATACCTTTGTCGTTGATTATTTTCGTTAACAGTCAATTTACCACGTTGATTTGAATGCTCCGTCACCAGCATCGACGTTGTTTCGAATCCCTGAACGTTGTTTCGAATCTCAGACGTTGTTTAAAAGAATCACCCTGATACGTTGTTTCACCGAATCCCGACTCCACTTCAAATCTTATCTTCAGAGTAATTTGTTCAATTCGCTTTCGACGTTGTTTACACGGAATTGATTACAGTTCTGCTGCCGCAAACGCTCACCAATTTTCAAATTTCTTTCTTGTTGTGACACATACCTCCACGACTCTCGAATATACACTCTTCATATAAACATCGTGCTCAACGACTTCTTCAACTGTTCAAGAATTAAATTGACACAGTTCTTTGAATGTTTCTTTCTTTCTTCTAACACAGTTTAGCGCAACAACAACTACTACTCTTGCTTTTAACAATCAACCTGTACACTGTGTTTGGCGTTAATAGTTCAAATTTACTGTCATCAGCGAAGTTTCAGGAAGTTTGGCATCTACTACACTATAACTGCATTGTAAAACAATCTACCTCAGCCAATGTTTAGGCTAGCTTTAGGCCAAGCGCCCACGAGCCGACAGCGCAACTAAGGCCTAAGACTAAAAAGCTTAACAATCGATACACATTTATATATATATCAAATTACTAAAGAACATGTGCTCATGTATATATGAGAAAACATTGGTCAGTTCGATTAGCGGATTAAACTGAGTTCTAATCTTCGCACTCTTTTTACTCAACAAAATATAAAAAGACGATTTTGGGCTCGTGTTACGTTCCACCTTTTCCATGATAGTCGACAGCTTTTCGAGAGCAGATTCCATTCTTTTGTTTTTTATAATGAGATTATATATTATTAAATAGACGCCGGTATGTAGAAAGTACCGAGGTCGCATCTATACTTGCCATCGTTCTTTTTACTAGTTTGATCTATCACTACGAATCCATGCGGTTGAGCCCACGCCGTTTTACACAGTTTTTTAAACTCGTCTTTAGTCATATCGTCTTCGCCTACGTGGTCGTTATAGATATTATTGATATTCTTTAGGTCTTGAGGAAATAAACAGATAAAATTTGCGTTCTCTCTTATGGTTTGCCGAGGTAGTTTGAAATAATTTTGAGCGAGATAAAAACAATCTACGTTACTATGTCTTCCTCTGATGTAATACGATTCACATTTGTTTTGCTTTTCCAACTGGAGGTCATCAAAGATCATCAAGTTCTTCTTCTCACAGTTCAAATCCCTCGGATCGGGCACGTCTTCAGAACTTTCAAAGAACCGGCAGTTCATGTCGGTTTTCACGGTACAAATTTTAGCCAATTCCTCAACGAAAAACGCCGGCGATACGTTAAGCCTCATAATCTCGTCTTTACTGTCGAATAGTGCAACGATTGCTTCTTTCGGTAATTTTTCTTCGAACGCTTTCTTAAGTATCTTATACTCCGGTTGAAAGAGAGATCTTCCGAATACCTGTAGGTTATCGTAGTCTAACCATTCGGGTCTCAAGAGTAAATTCAGTAGTAACGTCGTCTTACCGCAGCCAGACTTTCCTACGATTAAGCCTCGTATACTTCTAGGTAACAGCGGGCTGTTGGATCTTTTCGATGCGTTTTCGTTCCACGATAAATCCTTAACTTCCATAGTCATTTTAAATATAAATGTTTTTGTATTTAAAATAACAATGTATTGCGTAAAGTGTAAGAGAAAAACCGAAACGAAAGATATTCAGAACGCCGTCAGTAAAAATAACAGGCCTATGCTTCGAGGCGTATGCGCTGTATGTGGAACTACCAAAACTCAATTCGTGAAAGCAGCACAAGGTGGCGATCTCGTCAGTTCTCTAAATTCAGTTACAAGCGGCATTAAGCTACCGTGGGCTAAATTCCCAGGAGAGATGCATTTACCAGGTCATCAGTTTACGGGACCAGGAACTAGACTAGATTTGCGGTTGAATCCTGATGGGACTCCTAAAGATTGGTCTAAACCCGTTGATAGGGTAGATAATGCGGCCTATATTCACGATTTAGCTTACAATCAATACTCTGATACGGCTAATAGGAATGTAGCTGATAGAGCTATGATTAATGCTTTGAATAATATTCCAAATCCGAGCTTACGAGAACGTATAGAGAGGACTATAGTTAAACCTATATTATCAGCTAAATCGAGTTTGGGATTAGGTTTAAAAAAAAGCTTAAAATGGACTGATGAACTAGCGAATGAATTGCATAAACCTGTAGTAAGGCATTTTAGAAAAAGGAAGGTGTACGTCGGGGGTATAGATGACATTTGGGCAGCTGATTTGATCGATATGCAAGCGTTCGCTAAAGATAACGATGGTGTGAAATATTTGTTAACGGTTATAGATATATTTTCAAAGTATGGTTGGATCGTGCCACTGCATGATAAGAGCGGAAAATCCACAGCTAGTGGTTTCTTGAAAATATTAGAGAGCGGAAGAAAACCAGGCAAAGTATGGGTAGATAAAGGAAAAGAATTTTATAATAAGGATGTACAGAATTTAGTTGAGTTATATTCCACTGAAAATGAGGAGAAATCCTGTGTGATTGAGAGATGGAATCGAACGATGAGGGAGCGAATGTTTAAGTACTTTACAGCTAATTCAACTAGAAGATATATCGATATATTAGGCGAAATGGTTAGTAATTATAATGAAGCAAGACATTCTTCTATTAAAATGACGCCTGCTAAAGCGAGCCTGAAAATTAATGAAAAGACTGTATGGATGAACTTGTACGGTGATGAAATTTCAGAACCCATTAAGCCTATGTTCTCGGTAGGTGATAAAGTTAGAATAACGAAGAAAAAGACTACATTTGAAAAAGGATACACGCCGAGATGGACTGAAGAAGTGTTTACCGTGTCTGGAGTTCAATACACAGATCCTCCAACCTATAAGATTAAAGATTATAACGGAGAAGAAATTCAGGGCTCATTCTACGAGCAAGAGCTACAGAAGACGACTCAAGAAATATTTAGAATAGAAAAGATTATCAGGAAACGCGGAAAGAAATCTTTAGTTAAATGGTTTGGTTATCCTGAGTCCTTTAATTCGTGGGTTGATAATGAAGACTTAACGATCGTGTGAGTGTTTTATCCTTTTGCTTTTGGTTAAACCCGCTAAGAGAGTGATTCGGGGCCTAGGATTTGGGGCTCGTGTACGGCTGTAATATTGGCGAATTGGGTCGATTTTAACCTAGGCTAAACATTTGGAGGTTGGTTCACGAGGAGAAAAGTCAGGATTTGAACCTATGATTAGGATAAATCGCTAGACGCTTAGTTCTTCTTCTACTGACCTTGTGAGCGAATCGTTAATGCCTGGGAGCAATTTGATCAGCTGGTTACCGATGATGCTATTGGCAAATGACGCGCGCGACTTAAAGTTTGTGCTGAGGCCGAAGGCAGACACTTTGAACACACCTTGTAGTCTGATATTATTCAAATATAAAAATCAAATTAAACTAAAATTTATAATTGATAAATGACATTTAAAAATAATATTGAAAGTTTTAGATGATTTTTGTGCCGTCCTTTACAAATGAATTTTGATGAAAATCACGTCATTATGACGTCATTATTGGATGACAGGAACGTTTTCTATTTTCCCCAGTGTTTGCTAATTATGTCAGGATTAAAATGTTTTTGGAATTTTAAAAATCGATGAATATTTACTAGTTTATTTCACGAAGCAGGACGTTTTGGCGCCGCCGTTTGGGCGCCGGACGTTTGGGCGCGGCCGTTTTGGCGCCGGCCGTTTTGGCGCTGGGCGTTTTTGGCGCCGGACGTTTCGACGCTACTAAACGCATAGTAAATAACACTTGATAAGAAATGTTAATTTTTATTGAAAACGAATATAGGTAGGCCCTAGTATAGCCAAGTTTTATGCTATTTGAAATAAACGTAAAATTTATAACGAAATGTACAAATAATAATGTTCAGTGCGCTACCTTTTCGTATAGTATAGTCCATAAGTTTACGAGTCCATCAAAAAATTATGCGACAGTCCTCGCAGGTACTCGATGATGTTTCGATGTCTGTAACTGTCAACGATTGTCTTTATCCTGACATCGGTTGCCGAGCAGTGCCTTGTTATGAATTCTCTATGCGGATTAGTGTCACTCATGGAGTAATAACTTGCCTTGCGCGGTAACGTATCTTATCGGTTTCATTACCGTAGATTTAGTGTCACTCGTAATCAAGCCGTATCGTCGAGCCAAAACGGTGTCACCTAAACAGCCGGCGCCTAAACGGCCGGCGGCTAAACAGCCGGCGCCCAAACGGCCGTGCCCAAACGGCGGCGCCAAAAAGTCACGTACCGTTTATTTCATGATACCAGAAGGTATCCTTTTTACCGGACACAGTGTACATTACTCAAGACAAAAGAGTTCGTGGTAGTAAACTCAATGGACTTCTCGGAGGCATTCGATACGGTCCGTTACGAATCGCTTGCCACAAAGTATGCAGGAATGGAAATACCAGACGCTGTCTACAACTGGTTGATAAGCTATTTTAGAGGCAGAGGTCATGTCACTAGCTACGGTGGAGATGTCTCGGAAGTTGCCTGTATCACAGCTAGCATCGTACAGGGGTCAGTACATGGACCGGTATCCTACGTAGTGGGTGCGTCATAAATTCAACATTCTGGTAAAATTTGCCGATGACACGTATCTGTTGGTTGGATCGAGCCACATTGGTACCATGAGAGAGGAATTCGAAGATATATCTGACCGGGCTAAAAAGAACAACCTGCGACTGAATACATCTCAAAGACACGAGAGATGATCATCTTCGGAAAGAGAAAACCTCGTAGAGTCATCCCACCCATTGTACCTGAGGCGGCCCGAGTAGAAACGATGCGTGTTTTGGGGTGACCATAAGATCGGATCTGCGGATAACCACCCACTTGGAGAATGTCCTGACAGCATGCTCATCCTCCATGTACGCCCTGCGCGTGCTCAGATCCCACGGCCTCCCACCAAGCGCCTTACAGGAAGTTACAAGAATGACTACCATCGCGCATCTAATGTATGCCTCCCCGGCCTGGTGGGGTTACACTAGTGCAGGGAATCGGGACCGGATCGAGCAGCTGACGATTCAGGCTGAGACGCAGAAAATATTTACCACCTCAATCACCCAGCGCGGCGGAGATGGCGGAGGAAGCTGATGAACGATTATTTAGCTTTCTACGTAACGATGAACACCATGTACTCCATCGGCTCTTCCCACCACCTCGCCCCTCCTGTGGACATGTGCTCCGTCCTCGGGCCCATGGCTTCTCTCTTCCGGACAAGGACAACCCAATTTCATTTCTAGAGTACTATATAAAAGCTTATTCTGAATAAATCACTCAAAATTAAATTAACGATATTCAGGACAGGACATGGTGACATACAAATGAACACATTTATAATATACAACTAACTAATGTAACAAGCTGCGTTCTGGCAGCCTGGTGTTCGGAATAAACGAAAATTGATTAATTAATTGTACATACTAGGCTATACTAGTCTAACCTAGGTACAGACTGCAAAGGTTTTATTATATTGAATGGAACAACTTATGATCCGACAAGATTTCTAATTGACACGCCTAATCAGCTGCATAAAATTAACATACGTTATTTAATCAAATTTAACCTAAGTTACTTTGTTACCAAATTTGTTGTAATATTATAGTGCAATATAGGCCTACAAATACATTTAGTATATACATTACACACTACATATAATTATGAACGGATTGAAAGAGATTTAACTGTTTAAGGACAACGTCGTTCGAACGACTGGAATAAACAAATATCATTGTGAAAAGGTCCCACATTTTGGAAAATAGTCTCAGATGGAGGCGCCGCTCTCCTTGCTCCACCCCTAGCTACGCCTCTGAGCTTAGTAAGGCTAGACTCATATGCAGAGACCCAAACTATGTTACAGTTGGTTAGGTACGGGTATAAGGGTATAATAGAGAGTAGATAGGACCTTTAACGGCAGTAGTCTTGCTATACGTGATAGGATTCCTCGGTTTTGCAATTTTGTTTGAGGTATTGGATATCTATTCCCTCCAGGATAGGTGTTGGTCAACGTAGACTCATAGGAACTTCGAGGATGGGACTTGAGTGATATCGGTGCTCATAATGCACAAGTTTGGGTAATTATTATAATAGTAATTACGACAATTTATATTGCGCCGTAACACGGCCATGCCGTTACAAGGGCGTCTTACAAAACAGCTAACAACAGTCGGGATAAGCCCTGGCGAACATAAGTGATTTTAGCATGGATTTAAAGGAGTCCACTGAGTCGGCCAATCGAATAGCAGGAGGAAGTCTGTTCCAGCATCGAGGACCGGCGGCCGACAAAGCACGATCGCCGAAGCGCGTCCTCATCCTTCGCATACGGAGATCAGTTACAGCCTACAGGAGTAGGTTTTTATAAGATCTAAATAGTACATAGTAAGTTTTATCTAGGTTTAAGGTTTAATTAGTGTATTTATTGAGGAGTGGGAGCTAAATACATTGTTATGTTATACTGCTACCTGAATTATCATACATTGAATGGAGAGAGACTTTATTAGGAAAGTAAAGACAAAACGAACTACGTGGAATATTGATGCATTATCCTATATGTAGACAGACTATAGTGTTACTCTAGCACCGTTATGCTTGACGGGTGCATTACACAGTTGTATGAATGTAGGTGTCCTATATAATACATGTAAGCTAGAAACGAAGGAGTGACGGTGAGTTTGGCATTAGTTCGTTGGCCTGTTACTGTGTCTTAAGTTTAAGGAATACATGCCAAATCTCGTGTGTATATAGCTAAATTAGCATAAGTTTAGTTATCTAGTTAAAATAGCCGTAGGTTTCGTGTTCTTTGCAACCGACCTAGTTGCTTAGTGACGTGTGTTTGTTTCGCTCTCTTCTGAAGATAGAGACTGTGAAAACTGCTATCTACACTCTTAAAATTGCAGAGTTTTCTCAGCTATGCTTTTCTTAGTTGTCATGATAAACTTCATTGAACTATGCAAAATTGCTATTGCAACAGAGAATTTAGTTTAGTCAGCAAACTTTAGCTGAAAGAGGTAACTTGCGCTTTGGTAATTCTGCTAAGAATGCCTAGATGCTAGGCATACTCAAAATGACTTTTCGCTAACGTGTCTTCACAAAGCGTTTGTCTTTATAACTTATCCATATACTTGTGCAGGCTATGGCTCTTAGTTGATATAACATCGCAACTTAGGTAGGCCCCTATACATATATCAACTATGCAAGTTAGTTAGCTAGCAGCAATGATCGGAATCCATTAAGCCCCACCAAGAGGCTTTGCTGCATTAACAACGCCACATAGCCAAACATCAGTTATCTGCATCGGATTTGAACACCGTTGATTGGCTATTGGCTATCGAGGAATAGGCTGCACGAATTTCCAACCCCGGTCGACCGTCCAGGGCGTCCACGAGGCAATTAACACCCTAATCACTTAAACATCTAGCAATCTGTAGAGGATGACCACTGTGTGATGTATATATAAGGACGTATATTTAGATAGAATGTGCTTGTTGAACTCATGTATATAACGCTGATGTTGGCGTAAGATTATATGTATTTATCTGCACGATGTAATTGTAATACTGAACTCTATCAAATCGCGTTGTTAGACTGTTAGACACATCATTCCAGACGAAGTCGAGTAGACGAAAGGTCGAATGCTCGACAATAAAATTTGAAAAGTCTCTGTTTCAAAACCAGAGCCTTTTCTGAATTATACCTATTCCTTATGTCTAACAACAGCAACGCCTGGAATACAGTGGAATAGTCTAGGTCTATGGATACGAATCTAGCCCTTAACAGCCAACGACGACAGCGATTCTACAACAACTCTTACCAAAACAACTACAACAACGACTACAACAAGGGAGGCCACATTATACGTCGGCTCCAACTCAACAATGAACCACCAGCGAATCATCAAAGCAACAACGACTACAGCTCAAGATCGAGAAATGCCAACAGAAGTAGTAGCTTTGGCCGTATGGCCACGGGTGACCAACGCAACAACAACTACTAACTTACACCGCGATTATACAACCACACAATAACTGGAACGGAAACCGTCACATCAGCAGTAACAACAACTAAGACAACAGCAACACACGCAACAACAACAGCAACAACATCGACATCCAGCATCCAGGCGACCACAGAAGCAACAAGGCATAATGAAAAGCCAACTACGCTTGCATAGTTTCGGAAACGCCTGAAGACTATCTTATTTGTTAGAGCCCTTGGTCGGGAGCACCTCTGAATCATTGAGTGGCGCTATACAAATGTTCAATTACAATTACAACAGTTACCCTACATAGGCAGCCAGAGACCTGCTACAACGCTAATTACGAGATCCAACTAAGCATGCTTAGTTACCCTACCTAGGCAGCCAGAGCCCCCGCTACAACGCTATTTACGAGATCCAACTAAGCATGCGTAGTTACCCTACCTAGGCAGCCAGAGCCCCCGCTACAACGCTAATTACGAGATCCAACTAAGCATGCGTAGTTGACCTACCTACAGCGTGCATAGGAGAATCAGCTTGATATTTAAGGCAAATCACGTACATTCTGATAACTACGCAAAATTACGTGGATCAACTCAAGGCTTAGGAAGCTAATTTTTAACTATGAATCTTAGTTGTGTTGCCTGCGGATTCAGCTGATTTAACTTTGCAAATTTAAGAGTGTAGCAAGGCTGTAGGCTATAATATGTTTCTGTTTTAAACTTGAGAATACATTTTATTATATGACACAGGTTTTGTCCTCATCTTTAGGTAGTAGCACATGACGACATTAGTTTAATCTTCGAATAGTATAAAAAATGCTCACGCGAGATATTGGGCAGGTCGTTATAGTATTATGTATAGAACGAACAGTAGGCCCTAAAGGGCCTAGGATAGACCCTTGTTGGAGTCCGTATTTACTTAGTTTTAGGGCGTAGTGTACGCCATTAAAAAGTGGATGGACGAGATACATGAAACAACTGGAATGAATTTGGCAGAACTGAGAGATGCGACGGCGGACAGAAGGAAATGGAGAGGCTTGATCATGATGGTCGCTAGAGTTCAACGAACTGACAGCACAAGGTAACAAGGTAACAAGGTACGCCATTAGGACTGACTAATTGCGTTCTATTCTCAAGGTAGCTTTTGAACCAATTGAGTTGGGTGTTTTGAATTCATATATATATGCATATTTGGCATAGAAACTGGTTTTTTCACAAGTCTGTACTGTTGCTTAATACTTGTCTTTTTAACAGGAGATTATGCTCAACAAATCAAAAGCTTGAAAATTAAATTATTGAGGCGCTCATGCATGGCTTTTAAAAACTTGAGAAGAAAGGCAGAACTGAGGTCTATAATTAAACACCTTGTTTCTTGATCCTTTTTAAAATATATGAACTACCTTTGCTAATTTTAATGCTTGTGGGAATACTCATGACTTAAAAAAACAATTTATAATTTCCCCTTGTGTGTTGGCTATCGTACAGGCCTACTAGGTAAGCTTGATAATGCTGTAATAGGATCAATGTCGTCTACTCCGTTAGCATGAGATGGATGGTACTGCTTAAGCGTAGTAATTCAGCTTGTGCTGTTTCAATAAGTCCAAGCGATTCTACTTGGGAGGGGATCACATATTGTTCGAAAGTAGAAGTAGAATTAGGAATATGTTTTGCTAATGACTGGGCAATACCAGTAAGGTAAATTCAGTGGCTATTTCCATCGGATTAGTTGTTAAGATTCCACTGATTGTTGGGATTTTACGCAGCTGTCAGCAATTTCAATTAGAGTTCGCAACAATAACCATAACCATCAAATTTATTGGTCCAAATATTGACAAAGTAACATCTCGCCGTACTAAGAACAGGTATTCTATTGGTGATAAAATGGAACATAGAAGAGACCAGAGTACCGCTAGTTAGGGCCACCTATATGCACAATCTGTTGCTTCACTGATCCGTGACGAAAATCGAGACAAAATCAGCCAAAATCGACCGAAAATAACTGCAGTCTCAGCTAATTTCCGATAGTTTATAGCTTAGGAAAACAGTAACGATGGAATTACGCGTGAGGAAGCCTGCGAAGGCGCCAAAAAGTGGTCTGTTATGTGTTCCAATGTATGAGCTGTTAAACATCGTGGCTGGTAATGACTTTGGTCTTGCTTTGCATTGGTAATTGTATCAATAGACTTATCGCAATGGTTCCCTTTGTACAGTTAAATGAGATAGGTGCAAATCATAGGATTAAACTAGTACGGGGAAAAAACTACTATCACGGAACCTAGACTAGGCAGACAGTGACCGAACACAGAATGCAATCGTCAAATAAAGTTGCGGATAAAATTTAGTTTACCTAACAACTACATAGCGAAGAGAAGTCCTTATCTTGGGTCAAATGAGTCAAATCGATATAAACTTATAAATAGTATTATGAATGTTAAGAGTCCGCTAGATCACTAGATACGTAGACCATTTTTGCATGCAGTGCTCAATCAAAGCACCATCAAAGGCTTTACAACTTTTCAACAGGAGTCAATCCAACGCCTCCAACAGCCAGCGTACAAGTGATCACTTTAATGAAATTTCTGCCTCATGTTCAAGTTTGGTCGTCTGCTCCTTTCAGAACCGTTGCGTTCAAATGATACACTCTGGTTCCCAGTTCTCCGTTGAAGGTTCATCCCTTCCTGTCTAAGCACTATTATAAATTACTATGGTAGTATTTTCTTAACGTGCTGGTAATTAACTAATAATTTATTGATCAAACCGTACATATTTATATGCACTGCATACTAATATATCACCATAAGTTAATATAATTCATTGACCTTCTAATAATATAATGCGTAAACAAGGAGATCCTCACAACTTATTTCCAACAACTGAAACGTTTGCACAAATTGTCCAAGGACATCTCCTTAACCAAATTCGCATTATTACTCAACCGAAGTTTATCATAACGTAACCAGTACGGTGGATCGAAAGTATAGGCTAAAAATGTTTTTCTTAAATGACTAAATTTAATAGTGGGCAAAAATTGCCTATTGGTATGACAAACTCACAGTAAAAATTTGGTAATTATTGGGCATCATCTTGAGGGTCTCCAAGGACGGTGAAGTTTTGCTGTATGGGGCCTTTATATGCATGGGCAATATTATGGATTATCGTGAATCATCAGACGTAACAACATCTCGTATTACATGTAACGTATTAACAAATCATAGAATAGTGGCCTTCATTTTTATGCATAGGCTAACTCAAATGCATAAATGTTAATTTGCAAAACAATCAGGCTACGTGACTCGATAATCAGGTTTTGTATTAAACGTTGGCATTATCAATCGAGATTCTAGCCGGGATTTGATGAAGCCATCTCGCGATTTTGCGCCACAAACCGCTGCTGGCGATAATAATAGTAAATAACTTTACACAGCGTTCCACCGCCTGCGTATGACAGGGTAACTTCGGAAGGTTAGCTATGGGTAGTTCACCTCTTGTCACAAATAGCTTTACATGTTCCTCCGAATGTCAGTCGTCAGCGGCGGTTCCATTATGTGTGAATTTTGCCAGTCGATCAAGTGGTAGACCTCTCGTGCGTCGAACCTAAGTTCTGGTACTTTGAATTGTCGAACAGCTGATGTTCGAGTTGACGAACATGCCTTAAGAATGCGACAAATTCCGAATTCGCGTACGTGCTGATGATTTGTCTGTAATCGTGGAGAGAAAGTAGGTTTTCCAGTTGAGCAAAATAGGCATTCCGCCGTATAACAGGATCGACAATACGTTTCTGTTCAACTGTAAGATAACGGGACAGATGAACGGAACGGAACAAATGTCTTGTACAATCTTTGGACGACGGCTTAGCGTTGATACTGAACCACTTGAACTTGTTGCTGTGTGCCAACAAGATTTTTCAATAAACGAATATACCACAAGACGAAGTACTCTGCAAGAATCTGCAAGTTGGCTGGTGTTTCAGCTGTTGTGATGTACAAGCGGAGAAGTCGATTCGCAGTTGTAAGCCACCTTGAGTGATTCAATTTTCAGGGGTTTTGTTCAGATAAGTCATGACTGTCATGTAGGCAGTGACCTTCGGAAACAGCATTAGTCATTTCCCACAGATATTTCTGGTCTGTACTGAGTTCCTTTATGTTGTCATATGGCAAGTCAGCATTTATTTTGATATAGTTTGTCACCGGTAACTGTTCACATGCTGATAAACGAATACCAAGCGAACAGGAAAATGCACACGGACCAGAATGTTGTTCCATCAGGACTTTGCAGTAAGTGTCCCAGAGGAAGTTCATTACCATGAAGCATGCAGATAAGCAACTGTAAGTTTTCTTAGTTCTTGTTCAAACAACGTAATGACTCCTCCAACCCTTCAGGTTTTGACATTTTTGCCGTCGCATCCAACTGCAATCAACTTTCGATGTATATGTGGTTTTCACTCAGGTACTCAACAATGCTCGATTTCAAGCACTCAGCTGAACCACCTTTGGATGTAACGTGACCAACATGACTTCAGTCAATTCTTAACGCTTCAGCCCGCCTTATTTGTGGTCTCCCGAAGTATTCTCACATATCTTCCTTCATTCGGGAAACTCTCCACTGGCTTCCTGTGTCCAAGCGCATTCAGTTCAAAATTATCACACTTATGCGCAACTCTCTGCTCGGGTTAGCTCCTTCATACCTTCAGGCTTTACGCACATCGGTTTCTACACTCCCTGCTCTCGGCCGCCAGAGGCCTTCTGGCTGTCCCTCGCATGCGTGGTGCAACTGCTCAATCCAGAAGCTTTGCCTATGTCGGCCCCTCTACTTTGAACCATCTTCCGCATGAATTGCGTCTTAAGCTCCTCAGCCTTTCTCTTCGAAGATCTGTTTCGGAAACAAACGCCTGAAGACTATCTTATTTGTTAGGGCCCTGGGTCTGGAGCGCCTCTGAATCTCTGAGTGGCGCTATACAAATATTCAATTACAATTACAAGCTATGCCGAGCCTGCTTCCCTGATCAATGACTAATGGTGCTCTATAAAATGTCGACAATGAAAGCGTGCGCCTTCTTTTCCAATGATCTTAGTTTTGTCTGTTCGCCCGTCACAGAATAGATAAAAAACAAGAAGTAAGCTTAGGCCTAAATAGCATAGATATAAAAGTAGTAGAATACACTAAGTGCTAGCCAAACATAGATCTATATTATACTAACTGTAACACGATGCAACAACTGCAAGGAATTAAGAGACCTTAATAAAAGACTGCCCGCGAACCGTTCCTTGTTGCTATTCGAGCACAGACGATTTTTGATCTCGTTGGGGACTCTCAAGATGTTGTCCAAATTTAAAATAATTTTACACAGTTATTAACGCACGCTAAAGGCAACGTTTGCTCACTATTAATATCTGATACGATTTTTTTTAGATCCACCCTAGTAACCAGTGCATGCCTTCAATAACTAGACATCGTCATTGATTAATCGTCACATGTCTTTGCTTAAAATATATCAACTTATTTGTATAGGCTTATATATGCATGTCATAATAATAGTTTGGTCAAAAAGCACGCTTAAAATGCATTTCGTAGAACAGAATTTATACCAGACAAGGCGTGACATGCAGTTTGGATTTAAAGAGTTTTAGTCATACGATATAATGGACCAAGTGCTGAAAACCTTTTCTCTCGAATCAGCTTTTAGCGTAAGTCTTGTCACAGAGTCGCAAGTTCTGTGAAAATCTGTGTGTTGCGAAACGCCTGCAGATTATTATTTCCGGAACCACCTGCAACGGCATGTGAACTGTTGTCAGCTTTTTGTGCAGCGCCTATGTTCCTTCGACCAACAACTATAAAAGAAATGTTTGCATTTAAAAATTATGCATACTTATGTGTGTGTATAATTTGCTCCTATTCTTATAATATACAAAATAATAGTTTACATAATACGTAAATATATGTGTTATAAAAACGTTAAAGTTTATGATTAGAAGCTAACCACTATGGTCGACCTTTCCTCAGTTTCTATCAGAAGTTTTGTTTTCAGTGTCATATACTAGGATACCCCCAATTAGCTTACCTATTTCAGATGTTCACAATTGAAAAAAGATAAAGTAACCTGAATTTAAATAAACATTTTCCAGAGCGTGAATTGAGAGATAAAATTCAAAATATTGCTAATTCTAAGTATGAAAAGGTAATTTGCCGATTTCTTAATAGTGATTTAGGTCTAATTAGAAACTTAAACGTTTTTGTAAAAATTGACGTTGCCGTTGTCCTTGTCCATGCCTTTGTTACCAGCGGAGTTGATCACTGTAGCTCGATTCTCGCTGGTCTCCCATCTGGCTTAATAGGTCGTCTTGACCGGGTCCTCCGCTCAGCTGCCCGACTTATTGGTCGTATTCCAAAATACGCTTCAGTCTCTGCTTACATGCTCGATGTTTTGCACTGGCTTCCTGCCACGCAGCGCATCTCTTACAGGATAGATAGCAGCGTTTGTTTGGCGGTGTCTTGCTGGTTGTGCTCCGTCCTACCTCTCGACAGGACGACAGGACGACAGAGCTATACATTTATAGCTTTTGCAGATGCAAACGCATCTTTTATGATTAGAATTATATTTTTGTCAAAATCGTTTTGATCGAAAACCTCAGAATCGCCAAAAGTATACTCAATCGGTTTTGGCTCATTGTGCTTCGTATATAGCCTACGTCAGAATCAACCTCTGCTTCCTAAAAGATCTTTCGCAAGTAGCAATGGAAATGGCAACTGTTAGTAGCAGCTGTAGGCAAAAAGCAATTCACCAATTAGGGTAAACATCATCTTCACCATACGATATAAAAAATTTCAGTAGGCCTAGGTCCAGTGGGACTTTCGAACTCAATAGCATCTTGCAGTCATTAATTTCTCAGCACAGATCATTTCCATCAATGTCACCCTCATAATTATAATAATTATATTTTATTTTTGTTTTATTGTATATTATGATTTTTGCTGTTGTGAATTTTGTGATTTTCTTCGTCAGAATTTCACCAGTTATGAATTGTAGTCAATAGTGATCGGTTATTAGAATTAACAGAGAATGAAACCAATGTGCAAATTCATTGTCTGTTACCTTCATCCTTAACTTCATATTTCACTGTTTTCTTTCGTAAATGAAGAACCCATAATGCAGATATCAGCGCTATGTTCGCAAGAACGGAAACTCCGAAGAAAACTCCCAAGATTATCACAGCAGTCGAATCGCAGCATGTTGAAACTATAAGAATAAATCAGAGCATCTCTTCTCATTGTTCAATAAGGGACGAATGCACCGCCTTCTCACCTTGTCTCCATAATATATAAAGTTGCTTTCCTGCTTTTCCAGTGAATCCAGAGAAGCAATCTAGGAACTCCAACACCCGCCATTTTAATCTAGTACTTGGAATATGGGATATTTTGTGAGGGGCTGATACAACAGCTGCCCATATGACTGGGGTCCATATGATTGGGGCCGATATGACGGGGGCCGATTTGACGTGGGCCGATATGACGGGGCAGATTTTGACGGGGCTGTTTTGTCGAGGGTGTTTTGATGGGGGCTATTTAGTCGGGGCCGTTTTGTCGGGGCCGATTTGTCCTGGCCGCTTTGGCGGGACACCGGACATCCTCGTATGTACGATAATAATCATCAAACACTATTGGCAACATCTTGTGATGACAACGGAACATAAATAGACCACTTTGATATTTCGCAATATCGGCGACATTATAAAATATATATATATATATATATATATATATATATATATATATATGGCTCTTAAAAATGAAAGTTCAAAATAATATTTTGGCAGCCTTACAATCTATTTAAACTATTTCAATTATGAAGAGAAGAATAATTATGTGCAAAAAATCTGTGCAATTGGTCCATATCTACGGGTGGCCCTGGAGCTCCCAAGTTTGAATAATATACGAATAAACTTCCAAATTAGTTTAAATCGAAACTAAAATTTCCGGTGCACTAATGCATTCCATTGGCTCACTAATGTTTGCAGTCCTTCAACATTTAGTATTTAGTACTTACTTACCAGTGTTCGGTATGAGTTTACTCAGAAACTCACGAATTAACTCACTTGCTGTGATTTATTCATTCATTCTGAGAATTTATATAACGCGTCTTCAAGATATCTACTCAGAGGCGCTCTCTGCGCTAGCCTATTATGATGTTAAGTGTCATTGCGAACGAATATATTACATCAGTCAGCAAAACAATGCACAGCAAGCTAGAAGGGTCGCCACTGGCCAAAGCACACGCGTGGAACCGACCATCGGATTCCCGTCGATAGCTGAAGATGGCATGGATGTTCTCTGGGTCAAGTTGCGTCGATAGAGTAGAGCGACAACAGGTGACAGCGTTCGCAAACACGGTGACGATGCCGACGAGCAGTCACTCACTGGTAGAAGATGACGCACGTCCGACTATTCGTCGAAGCACCAAGGAGTACGTAGAAAAGGCATTCGTCGTGTGTCGTTAGGTAGACTGAAGCGACTGGAGGTCGAGTTAACTCACCTTAAAGAGTGTGAGTTATGAGTTTGATTTAATTCATAGTTTCTGTGAGTTTGAGTTGTAACTGTCAATTATTTTAAAATCAACTCACTATTCGGCACTCGGCACATATTATGTTGAAACAAGCCGTTTTTTATATCGTCGGCTTTCCATACTGTTACTGTTGAGTGGTGACGGCAGGGAGGGTCGTAACACGGCCAGCAGCGGCGGGGGACAGTTTTTAAGCACTGCATATTTTGTATATTGTGAACAGTTAAGAACAACATGGCTGAAGTACCGTGTATTCTTGATGGAAAATATTTTGTATTTGTACAACGTTCGATTAGACCGTGCTAGTATGAGACCTGTGAGTTGATGACTTAACTCATCCTATCTACTTCCGACCCACATACTCAGAAATCTATATTTCACACTTATACATCCATATCTAAACTATTGCAATTTTGTTTGGACATCTACATATGACACTCACTTACTAAAACTAAACATACTACAGAAAAAAGCCATAAGAATTATTACTAAATCTCCTATCAACACCCACACTGACTTACTGTATTTACAACTTAAATTTCTGAAAATATCTCAGATTAAATTTGTTCAAACTAGTATATTTATGTATCAATATGATAATAACCTCCTCCCACAAGCTTTTTCAGCCTACTTTAAACCAAACTTACTCAACAAGGTCTTTAGAAATAAAAGAGCCTACATAAGCATATTTGCCAGAACGAATACCAGAAAATTTTCTATAAAATACCAGGGTCCCCTCATATGGAATAGCATACCAGAATGTATTCGTGCAGCCATGAGTCTAGCCTCATTTAAAACTAAAATCCGTGCACACACAATAAAAAATGTTAAATAACATTGCAATTATTTAGTTCTTTTTGGTTTTAGTGTTTTTCTTTTTACTTTAAGGCCGAGGGAAGCTACCTCGACGCAGTTATTTCTGGATTTCCAAGCTACTGCCACTTCTCATTACTTACCACTACTAAGATTTCTTAATATAGTTTTGTAATTAGGCCCCCATCCAGCGGGATTATTCCCTTCGGGTAAGCCCATTGCTCCCTTATCTATGCAGTGATATTTGTATATTAATAATGATTATGCCTTGTGTTTAACTGCTGTGAAACATTATTGTTTTGTTCTTGTTTTTGGTTTTGGGATCAATAAACGAATTGAATTGAATTGAATTGAATTTAACAAATGAGTTTGAGTTAACTCATTTCACTTAGGATGAGTTGAGTTTGAGTTTTAACTCATTTTGAGGTGCATGAGTTGAGTTTTGATTTAATTCATTTCTTGTCTGAGTTTACCCAACACTGTAACTTACTTATACAAATTATATCATCTCCAAAACTCTAGTCACTGTACTTTTCATATAATATTGGTCGCGGATGCACGCGGTTTGTTGTCGAGTGGTTTGAAGGAAGTTTTGTTGCTGGGTTAAAAACCAGCGATAATATTCTATGAAGAGCTGGTTGATATACACAAAAAAATTGTCAAACATAGTAAATAAGAAATATTATAAGTAATTATTAATTAATGATGGAAACGCGTGGGAAAACAAGCGTCTATTTGCTTGGTTCATATGAACCTGATATTCGTGGAGCAAAGTTGCCATCGTATCGTCAAACGTTTGGCAACTTCTTCATCTACAAAAGTGGATAAGCAGACAGTCCGTGATTCCAGTCGACAGGCCATAGTAGCAGTGACTGTATTTTGGAACCAGTAAGAGGTAAGAAGCATAGTATTGACAAGTTGGTATCGGTATTTGCGGAATGGAAAGGATTACAAAAGCATAAAAATCGAACCACAGCAGGGCACAACATGGAGGATGAATTTATGGAAAGACTAGATGACCTGTTTGATATTGCCCACGCAGATGCACTCGCTATGAGCTCCATTCCTGAAGACAGAGATTATCTTGTCTAAAAGGCAGAAGGGACGTCCGGGTTCAGTTGATGCAGCTGACATGGTGGATACTCGTAGCAGACAAACGTGACACGAACGGAAGGGAGTGGAACAGAAGCGCGAGAAACGATCACAGGAGAGGCTCGTGGCCTGTACAAGCAAGGTAGTTCTGGATACTGATTATATTACTCATCAAGTGATGCAGAATTAAGTGAAGAAAGTGATTGACGACATCCGATTGCTATACCATTCGACGCTTGACTTCCGACGACGATTCCGATGGGAGACGAGAACGACACCGTCATCTACCCGTTCCCGAGCCTTGCCTGAGGGGTTTGCCACTTCATCGGAGCAGGAAGAGACCGGGGTTTCCACATATAATCGTAATCGTAATCGTAAACTCGGAACTTCTACAGCGCCCACAAAAGCGAAGTCGCGGGAACCAGCTTATTCACAGGCGCTCAATAAAATCAAAATCGATAGGCAGGGGTCAAAATTCAGAGAGTCAGGCAGGCAGGCAGACAGGCAGGCCGCTAAGGTGGATGGTGTTTGGTGTTCAGACGGCGAGGTAAGCAGGGAGAAGTGTTGGATTCAGGATAGGATTTGTCAAAAGCAGTGTTTTCAGTTTCGAGTGAAAGACCTGTGGAGAGATAGCGAGAGGTGGAGTTTTGGTGACTTTGTAGGATGGGTCAGATATTTGTCGTAGTGCTGGTGGAAGTTTGTTCCAAAGAGGTGGAACAGCTATGGCTATGGAGCGATTTGAAAATTTTAGTGATGAGGTGACGGAAGGGCGGAGCAGTGTTAGGGAGGAGGAGGAGCGGGTTGGACGAAGTGGCTGGATCGTGAACAACTGACGGAGATAGGAGGGCTGGGAGGTTTGAAGTGTGTTGTACGTGAGTGAGATGATTTTGTATTCTATTCGTTCAGGAATTTTGAGCCAGTGGAGTGATTCGAGGACAGGAGTGATGTGATGGTATTTGGGGGTTTTGGTGACAGCACGGGCTAGGGCATTCCAAAGTCCGACTCACACCTCAACGTGGTGAGGGGGTGGCAACAGTAAGTAGGGGAGTGCCTGCTGAGGCTATGCCATCAGTGGTGAAGGTCTTGGCTGAAGTACCACCTAGGGCGCTACGCGAGGTGGACAGGCTCAGCAGGAACCCTGAAAAGCTGGCAAACGTGGGCGGCATCGCCGCCTCTGATACCACAAGATAGTGGATATCAGAGCCAGTCCTAAGCCTGGAACTCTCTTTAAGGGAGAAGTGCGAAGGTCGAACGGATGGGTGCAGATACTCCGCTCGTAAAGATAAAATACGTATGAAATCCAATGCAAGCATTGGACTCCAAACGGGCCTCGGCCCATGGATCTGATGCAAGCGTTGGACACCTACGGGCCTTCGGCCCATGGATCCTGATGATGATGATGATGACGGGCTAGGGCATTCTGAATTGCCTGCAGGCGGTTTATTTGAGTGATATCTATGTTTAGGAAAAGAGAATTGCAGTAGTCTAACTTAGCGTGAACTATAGATGTAGCTATTGTGGATGCAGTTTTGAAGTCAAGCATAGGGCGGATTCTACGGAGGTCACGGATATGCATGAAGCAAGAGCGAGAAAGATGGGTGATGTGATCGGCGAAGCTGAGGTTTTGGTCAAAAATCACACCAAGGTTGCGGACAGGAGAATTTGCAGTGAATGTGTGGGTAGGTGCAGAGTAGGGTGCTCCAGAAAATAAAAAGTTGAAAATTCATTGCTCCCCGGGAATTTTCCCATGCGTCTCATAGAGATGAGTCTAAAAATCCAAATTTTAGGCTTTTACATTAAGGCTAAGCCTTGCCCCCAGCACGATGAAGTTCTAACAATATTCGCAATTTTTCGGTTGAAAACACAAATTACCGGTATTTAAGTATATATGAAAAAACTAATATGTTTCATATTTATTGGCCAGAACATGAAAAGTTGCAAGTACAAATACAAGTACTGAGGTCTTAAGTACCTGTATAAATACTTAAGTATCAAGTACAAGTACAAGTACACATGGCTACTGCAAGAACAAGGATTTACTTCCTTGACAAAGCAATGGTGTATTGCCACATGCACTCATTTATAATATTGCTTTTTTGATAAATATAATGGATGTGAGCATCTTGTCACTCAGATTCAATCGAAACTGTTTTAATATTAAACTAAACACACTTTCAACCGGAGCACTAGATGCAGGCACACTCACAACTCTAAACGCTGGTTTGTCAAGAACAGTTTTGCTGCATTCCAAACGTCCAAACAATCAATTTCATCAAAGTCATCATGGCCTCTGATATTCAACCAGGTTGTCACTTGTGATGATAAGGTGCTCGGTTTCACAGAAGATCGTGTAAAGTAGTGAACAATTAGCTTAGACTTTTTGATGCATGAGGTCTGCAGTTTCGGTTGCTGCAACCGTATCTGTGATTATCGTGCCAAAATGAGACGTTTGTGTAGCACCTGCTCCACCACTGCCAAAGAAACTTGATGTAGTCCCCAACAAAGCATCTGTCTCATTCACATAAGACATAATCATATCGGCACACATTAAATAAGAACATACTAGTTGTAGGCAGTCTTTGACTATTGGAGCAACACAAAAAATGCCTTAATTAGCGTTTTACGTAAAACAGAAAAGTGATTCGCAAATGACTACCTAAGTGGCCTAACTAAGCGCGTTTTGATACAGGTGACAATGTTTCCTTAACAGAGCTATATGCACCATCTCGCACACGCAGCGGAAGACTTTTTCGAGAGGAACATAGAACACAGAGGAACATAGAAAACTCACAATTTTCACAAATGAGCCCCATTCACATATGAATTCCATGTATAAGCCATAGGTTCAGTGGTTTATTGCCAGTAAACAGGAACTTGACTCTCTGAGCGCACTGGTCCGCAAGTTGGTACGCCTGGGTTTCCTACCCAAATCTTTCCCCACCTTTGAGGAGCTTTGCAAAAAAGCTTATATAGACCTATTTAGAAACATCTTAAGAAATACTAGCCACACCCTCCACGACCTTCTTTCCCCTGTCAATTGCACTGGTCATGACCTGCGCCCACGCTCACATAACCGTGTTCTCCCTAGATATGATTCCCTTACCAGGCGTGGCTTCTTAGCTAGGATGTTGTACAGTTAGACATATGTTTTCTAGTTGACCTAATTTTCTTCTAATTATCGTTTTCTTTGTACATAAATTATTTCTGATTTTGTATGTAAAGCGCTGAGCGTTTGCTTGCGTTCAATAAAGAACATTCTTACTTACTTACTTACTTTTTATTGCTAGAAGTCCTATAATGCAATTCATAAAATGCATTATTTCGGTGAATAAGCTGGTTTCCCTCTCGCGGCTTTCGTATGGTGCTGAGAAAGTTCGACGACTTACATTTACATTACTCGATAGAGTTCAAATGATTTTTTAATCACTGCTCACCGTATGGAGTCTTTGCAAGTGTTTAACAAAGTTTGATGTTGTGCCAGTTGTTTTCTTCAATGATAGTTTTCTCACTACAAAACTTGCACTTAGCAGAAGTAGCATTTCCCTTGAGAGTGAAATTATCATAGCCAAACTTAACCGCTCTAGGAATATTAGTATTTTTTTTGTTAGCATATCTCCGTCCGTGGCCGCTATTTTAGCAAGACAACCGGAAGAAATTCTGAACAAGATGCGGTCCAAAATATCCAGAATGTAAGTATTAATGACTTAAAGGAAAGACAAAGCTTACTGGTAAAGTATCCGAGTGCCTGTAGAAATTTCATTTGTGTCCAAGTAGCCTACTTAGGTCTCAAGTACGAGTACAAGTACTTAGGTCTCCAGTACAAGTTCAAGTACTTAAAGACTGTACTCAAATTGCACTTGAGTACAAGTACAGGTACCAATACTACACCTCTGCACACAATAGTTCACGAAAG
Organism: Aporrectodea caliginosa; assembly: GCA_020284085.1. Taxonomy (NCBI): domain Eukaryota; kingdom Metazoa; phylum Annelida; class Clitellata; order Crassiclitellata; family Lumbricidae; genus Aporrectodea; species Aporrectodea caliginosa. The sequence continues at coordinate 175,494 of JACEVL010001108.1, forward strand.
AAGTTAATCATCATGAAAATAATTACATTTTTCCTCCATGATATTGCCGATTTTAAGCAAATTCGCATATTTTCACAAATTCTAAAATTATTGTGCCGGGGGCAAGGCTTAGCCTTTTTTAATTGGTCTGAAACTTGGTACAGTTGTACAAAGTGATGAATGGAATGGGAAAATCGCCGGGGAGCAGTATTTTTAGGAACTTTTTTAAACTCCATTATATTCTGGAGCACCCTAGTGCAGAGTCAAGGTTGATGGAAATAGATGGATCTGGGATTTTCTTAAGTTGCTCACGGAGGCCTATAAGTATAAATTCAGTTTTAGAGGGGTTCAGGCATAGGAGATTTGATGTCATCCAGGAAGAGATTTGGGTAACTACATGGAGAAGATGATCTATGGAGTCGGAGAAGCTGCTTGGAGAGAATGAAATGAATAATTGGGTGTCATCAGCGTATAGGTGATGGTCAACCGAGGATGCTTTGATGAGTGAGCTGAGTGGAGTAGTGTAAAGGATGAACAATAGGGGCCCGAGAACAGAACCTTGCGGAACACCACTGGTGAGAGGACATGCTTGGGATGAAGTTTGGGATGTTTTAACGGAGAAAGAGCGGGAAGACAGATAGGACTGAATCCAGAGGAGAGCAGTGTCAGTAAAACCGAACCAGGAAGACAGTCTTTGGAGTAATATGTTGTGGTCGATGGTGTCAAAGGCTGCAGAAATGTCAAGAAGGCAGAGACAGGAGATTTGTTGATGAGAGATGGCAGAGACAAGTTTATTGTAGAGGGAGGTGAGAAGGGTTTCGGTTGAGTGTCGCTTGGTAAAACCAGACTGGTGTGGGTTAAGGAGTGAGTTTGAAGTCAGGTAGTTATTTATCCGAGACAGAACTATGCGCTCAGTTAGTTTAGAGATGAATGACAGGTTGGAAACAGGTCGGTAGTTAGAAAGGTTTTCTTGGTCAAGGGATGGTTTCTTGAGAAGTGGAGTGACTAAAGAGTGTTTGAAGAGGAGGGGGAAATTCCCAGTAGATAGGGAGATGTTGATTATTTTGGTAATTATGGGAACAAGGATAGATGCACAGTCTTTCAGTAAGGAGGTAGGTATAGGGTCAAGTTCGCACTGCTTGTTAGGCAGAGATTGTAGTAAATTGGATACTTCAGTCTCTGATGTTGGGTGGAAGACAGATAATGACGATTGAGGTGGGGAAGGTGGAGAGTCATGAGTAGACGAAGATGTACCTGCAGGTGAGTCGATGGTGGTTTTAGAAAGGAGTGATTGGAGAGAGAGACGGAGAGTAGCAACTTTTCCTGAGAAGAAGGAACAGAATGACTCGGCTATTGAAGAAGATGGTAGAGAGTTTGGAAGTGGGCTGGCGGAGTTCCGATGTAGCAGTTGGTTTATGGTTTTCCAAAGAAGGCGAGGATTGGAGGATCGGGAGTGAACTAGTGAGGAGTAAAACTTCTTTTTAGCCGCAGCCAGAAGGTGATGATATTTATTTGTTGCAGTTTTTAGAGAAGAGAGCACTTGAGGATCACGGGTTCGTTTGTAAGTGCGCTCAAGGCGTCGACGGAAAGATTTGAAGGCCTGGAGGTAGGAATTATACCAAGGGTTGTTAGAGTGGGAGCCTGATTTGGTGATAATAGGAGCGTGCTTGTCAAGGAGCATGGAGAGGGTGGTGTTGTAGGAAGACAGTAGGTCATCAAGAGTGGATGGAGGATTTAGAACGAGGTCTGAAGAGGAGAGATCTTGCAAGAAGGTTTCAATGTTTATGGAGTTGATGCGGCGAAATGAATGAGGGATGGGTTCTGGATGTGGAGTAGGAAGTATGTTGAGGCGTGTAAAAATGGGGTAATGATCGGAAGGTGTATCAAAAGAGAAAGAGATGTCTGGCGATAACTTAGAGAGAGATGAAGTGATGATGAGGTCGAGTGTGTGGTTGTGACAGTGGGTGGGGAAGTTGACATGTTGGATCAAGTTAGTAGATGACAAGAGCGTGAGGAATTCGGATGCAAATGAGTCAGATGGATTGTCGACATGTATGTTAAAGTCCCCTGTGATCAGAAATTCATGAGGGGTTGTGGCAGCGATGGAGAGTAAAGTTGTGAATTCTTGCAAGAAGACGGATGCAGGACTTGAGTATGAGGAGGAGGAAGGAGGGCGGTAGACATTGAAAATGGTTAGGATTGTGTTCGGGAGTTTTAGGGTGATTGAGGCGCATTCAAAAGAACGAAAACAGTAGCCAGGTGAGTCAAGGACGGTGGAAGGTTCTCGGGTCAAAAAAGCGATGCCTCCACCAGTGGTGTTCGTACCGGTTGTCGATTTTGAGGGACGAGGTGTGCTATGGAGATGATAGCCAGAAGGTAAACAGTCTTGATATTGGGCATTGGTTGTGCTTGAGTTAAACCATGTTTCAGTCAAGGCAAATAAGTCTGGAGGGTGAGTGGAGGTTGCCAAATCTTTAATTTCTGCTGAGTGTGTCGGGTGAAGTAATGATCGAACGTTTAAGCTGCAGAGTACAAAGCTGGTTTTGTTTATTTTCTGAGATGGTGTATGAAGCGGAAGAGTAGGATGAGGAGGAGGAAGGGGAGGAGGAAGAGGAGGAGGAGGCGGTGTAGGGGCAGCAGCAACAACAGTAGCAGCAGAAAGAGGCAAAGGAGGAGGAGCAGCAGTAGCAGTTGCAACAGAAGGAGGCGGAGGAGGAGGAGGAGGAGGGGGAGGAGGAAGAGAAGCGGAATACTTATTAATTGGTCCAGGATTTACGTGTGTGTCACCAGAAAGTAGGATTAACATGATGAAAAACCTATTGTGGATCAGGTGCTGGAATGGTCTTTTGCGACCGACTGTTAAGAAAAACGGTAGCGGGGTGTAGGACATGTGGCCATTTTGTCGTGTTGCGGTATCAAAAGAGGCGGGGTTTTGATGGCTGGGTGTGAACGGTATGTAGGTCATGGAGGGATTGGAGGGGTGAAACTGGATATGGTATGCAGTTTGGCACCTAAGGCTGATGAGGAGGAGGATGATTGACAGAATCATGTTAGGCGCTTGAATATGGAGAGGATGATGGTTGGCTGGGATGAAAAGTTAAACAAAGGGTGCATGATGCTGGACGAATATTGTGCAGGATATTAGTTTAAATGTGGCGAAAAATAATGGAACGGACTCACGTTGTTGAGAAGAGTAGACCAGAAAAAGTTTGACTTTGCCATGTCAAAGGAGACGACGAGATTTAGGAAAGATGATGAGAAGAGCGCTCTGCACGTCCACTAGCTCCCGCTGACTCTACTCAGAGTTTATCATTTGAAAATAGAAGACGATTTGAAAACGAAACGATCGCGCTGGATTGAGTTGGCGACTGCAGCTCATCCAAAACTCACTAGCCAGAGCCGTCACCAGAACGCCTAAGCATCATCATATCACTCCCATCCTCAAATCACTCCATTGGTTAAAAATCCCAGAGCGAATTCACTTCAAAGTCTTATCACTAACCTACAACTCTCTACAACACTCCCAGCCCAGATATCTGCGCGACCTCTTCACCATCCAGCCAACCCGCTCTACCCGATCATCCTCCATTCTCACTCTCTCTCGACCTCCGGTCACTACTCATCTCAAATTCTCCAACCGAGCAATATCCAACACTGCACCACGTCTCTGGAACGACCTACCTCCTGAATTCCGCACTTTTTCGGTTCCTCCACCATCATCTCCAATCACCCACCATCATCCGCATCAGGCTCCTCTATCCATCACTGCCAAGGCTTTCCACTCGAAACTAAAGTCTCTCCTCTTCAAGAACTCTTACCCCGACTCAACCGATCATCTACCTTCCAACTCTCGACGTAAACGACACCCACCTTAGCAGCTACTCTGACCCCTCTGATCCTCTGGAAACCGGACTCGGACCTCCTTCGGACTACTCTCTCGGATAACCCTTTTGACTAGACGCAGCGCTCGTGAATAAGCTGGTGGCCTGCGCTTGGCTTTCGAGTGGCGCTTTAGAAGTTTGGAGATTACGATTACGATTACGATTACGATCGATATGCGTTCGCCCTCGGAACCTTTTGTGTACAGCGTAGTTTGTGTATTGCATTGGTATAGCTCAGAACTTCTGATTTGAAATTAGAAGGCGATTTGAAAATCGATCGCGCTGGATTCAGTAGGCGATCTATGCGCGGTCGACTGCAGAACTTTTTGTGTGCAGAGTATTTTGTGCATCGTATTCGTATAGCTGCAATGCATAATTATATGGTTGTCCATTAACTCCTAGAGTATACTATACGCAATCGTAATCGTAATCGTAAATTTATATAGCGCCACTTCAAGAAATACTCCTCAATGGCGCTCCCGACCTGACAACACCAAACCAAAAGAATGGTTTTCAAACGCCTGCGGAAAGGGGCAAGGAAAGACCAAGAAGCTCATTACGTAGGTTGCTAGGCAACCTATTCCAGAAAGATGGACCGACCACAGCAAAGCTCTCACCATGGAAGTTCGAGCCACAGGGACAACCAGGTCGCCTTGAGTGGCAGAGCGAAGGAATCTACGACCTGGTATGGAAAGCACTGGCACGCAAAGCTCCCTAAGTCTGGGCCTTGACCTGCAAGACAATTGCGCATAAGCATTAAGATCTCAAACTCAATGCGTTTTTGCATTGGCAGCCAGTGCAGTTCCTCCCGTATAAAGCTAGATATATGCCTAACTTTGGTATGCCTCCTATCAGCCGAGCCGCGGCATTTAGCAAAGATTGCAACTGATTAATGCGCGATAAGGTTAAGCCTGCATAGATAGCACTGCCATAGTCGACTCTGGTGCATATGAATGCATGCATCAGGGTCTTAGCCGCTTTAGTTGTTAGAGAGCGGCGTACCGAGCGAATCTGACGTAGATGGTAAAAGCACATGCGACATACATTCCTCACGTGTTCTGAAATGGTCAATTCCTGGTCCAGGGTCACATCCCAATCCCGCACAGTGGTAGAGAAAGAGACGCCAGGAAAGCAGTGCTGTAGATTGGATAAATCGACTTTGGATAGTTGCCCGCGACTCCCAATTCAGATGAACTGCGTTTTTCCAGGGTTCAGCCGAAGACGGTTGGATGACATCCAGGCGCCAATTACATCGGATGCCATTTGCATTTTCTCCACTAGAGAGATAGCATCTGAAGCTGGACCCTGGACATATGCCTGGGTGTCATCGGCATATTGATGCGCCCTAACCCCCACAGAAGAAAGAACCTGGTTTAAGTCAGCGGTGTAAAGGATGTAAAGTAATGGCCCTAATATGGAACCATTTGGAAGACCAAATGAGATCCCGGACCAGTCAGACCGGGTGGAACCAAAAACCACAGACTGGCTACGCCCATTGAGAAGAGCCCGCAACCACAACAGAGTTAAATTTGGATGGGTAATTTATATGAAATGAGCGATAATATACCTATGTTTTATGGCCAATTTAATCGATATTTGGGAAATATGTTCTTTCCAGGTCATGTTTTGATCGATAACGACACCAAGGAAATTGACTTTAGTAATTTGAGGAATGAGTACATCGTTATTTAGCAGTGAGTGCGGGGATTTTTCTGTGAGAATTAAACAGAACAAAGGATGTTTTAGGCCTATTTAAGTTTAGACAAAGTCTGTTTGCTTTAAGCCAGTCATCCACAGAGGGTTGTTTAAGGTTCATAATTTGGAATAGGTTTTCGTGGGACTTGTGTGAGATAAAACGTTTGAATCATCAGCAAACAACTCAAAGTGCAATAGAAAAGAAACACGGGGTAGATCATTCATATAAGGTAAAAATAATAATGGCTTCAGAATGGAACCTTGAGGAACACCAAATTCAATAAGGCGAAATTTCGAAACTTTTATTATTGCATTGGACCTGTTGTTGTCTATTATCCAGACATTTTTTGAACCAAAAGAGTGGTAACCCTCGAATTTCCATAATTATCTAATTATTTCAAAAGGATTTTATGATCTATGGAATCGAACGCTTTTGAAAGGTCGAAAAATATTTCAACAGCATACTCGTTATTTTCAATTGCTTGCGATATTTTATCTTGGATATTCAAGAAAGGCAAGGCAGCTGAATGTCCAGCCTGAAATCCATTTTGGTTTAAATATAGGATTTTCATTTTAGTAACGTAGTCGTACAGTCTACTATGCAGAGCTCTTTCAATCAGTTTAAAAAAATAAGTTTAAACGGATATGGGCCTATAATTGCCTAGTTCAGATTTTTTACACTGTTTGTAAATTGGTGTGACTGTGGCTATTTTCAAAGCAGGCGGGACAAAAGGCAACCGACTAATTGCTCCATCGATAGTACTATTGTCGGACGATATAAACTTCGAAAGACTGCGCATCAAATTCAACAATTGTGCCGTCGCTACCTTGCCTTAAAGCTAAGAGACGTGATTGGAACGTTGTAACTCGATTAGCGAACCCTGATTGCGAAATAAGACGAACTTAACCGAAGTAGGCATAATTTTTTGAGTTAAAGCCTACTGAACGTTGGTAGGCTACTTGGAAGAAGAGTGATATTGACGAACTTGTAAAGAGTTTCAACGAAGAATACGACTTCGCAAGATCCAACGCAGAAAACGTTGTGGTTCGACCGCGCAAGGACATGACAAATGATAAATGATTCTCAACACAAATCAACCGATCAACGGGGAGGTTATATGGGTGAATATAAAACTAGATTAACTTCAAATATCATAGATGCTTTTTAGGTAAGATACTATAGACGTCTTGCTAGCGAAACGTTCCATTAAGTTGATTTAGAATTGCACTGATGATATGATGCCTGACTGAACTTAAACTTAACTAAATTATATTCATCTTTGACATAAACTCTGTGATATATAATCAAATAAGGCGGACATTGAACTAATCTCGTGGAGCTTTGATTGAGTAACAGGCAACACAGTGTATGAACAACACTAGTCCGTTAAACACATATCCCGGTTGATAGACTGGACAGGAGTCCGATCTTAGCTGCAGACGTGTGACCAACATGTTGGCTCTCTATCTTTGCGTCTTCTGTCTCTCTGTCTCTCTGTCTGTCTCTCTCTTTATTTCTCAGTCTCTCTGCGTAAGGGCTACCATTTATATAGCTCTATCGTTAAAACCTATACATCCAACTAACACATGCTTCCCTCAGACTCCAGGGTGGCATTCCTCTTTAAATTGGCTACCTACTGGCAAGGTGATTATAATGACCACTGACGTTTCAGTTTAAGAATGGGAGATCTGTAATCATCTCGATTAATTTTATTTCCAATACTACTGCAACTACTACTACTACTACTACTACTACTACTACTACTACTACTACTACTACTACTACTACTACTACTACTACTACTACTACTACTACTACTACTACTACTACTACTACCACCACCATTACTACTACTACTAATACTGCTGCTGCTACTCACTACTACTACTACTACTACTACTACCACTACTACTACTACCACTACTACTACTACTACTACTACTACTACTACTACTACTACTACTACTACTACTACTACTACTACTACTACTACTACTACTACTACTACCACTACTACTACCACTACTCACTACTACTACTACTACTACTACCACCACTACCACTACTACCACTACCACCACCACTACTACCACCACCACCACCACCACCACTACCACTCACCATCACTACCACCACTACTACCACTACTACTACTACTACTACTACTACCACCACTACTACTACTGCTGCTGCTGCTGCCCACCACTACTACCACTACTACTACTACTACTACTACTACTACTACTACTACTACTACCACCATTACTACTACTGCTGCTGCTGCCTACTACTACTACTACTACTACTACTACTACTACTACTACTACCACTACCACTACTACTACTACTACTACCACCACCACTACTACCACTACCATCACTACTACCACTACTACCACTACTACACACTACTACCACTACTACCACTACTACCACGACTACTACTACCACCACCACACCACCACCACCACCACCAACCACCACCACCACCACCACCACCACCACCACCACCACCACCACCACCACACCACCACCACCACCACCACCACTACTACTATGAATGATCAACTTCGAAATCGTCGGTCCATTGCAAGAGGTATCAGCCGATGGAGCACCAATATTAAAAAAACTTCAGCATATTCTACGTATTTCTGTACAGTGCCTTCCAGGAGATTGACAAAGAGCGGCCCACCACTTCTTGGAGCGAAACACGGGTGATAGTTAGATATGAAGGGATCGAGATTGTCCACATCATCCATATTATGAAGATTGTACATTAATTTTAATGACAGCTGGCTGAGTTTTATCAGCCACATACTTTCTGCCCTAGCTCCATCCTTTGGCTCAACTAATGGCTCTACTGAACTTAAATTGGTACGACAGCTATTTAACAGCTATCACTTGAAGAAGTTATCGAAGTAGACTTCATGGCACGTCGGGTTGGTTACACAGCTGAGCAGAGAAGTAACAAGCGTTTAATGTTGATAGAAGCTTTCGGGTATTTTCTCACAGTACGCATACACCTCGACGCTGAATGGATTAATTCATTGATTCATATCGAACATTTATATAGCGCCTATTCAAGAAAACTGCTCAGAAGCGCTCTGATGCAGAACCTACTATTTGTATCCGTTTACCTAGAATGAACATTTTGACTGAGCGATGGCCGTAATAGGGAACTGTGACTCTCATCGTCTGGACCTGTATCATGCACAAAACAGTTACTGGCAATATCAGGTGGAAGGCTATGGGTCATCTTGTCATCTCCATCCATGCACTCTTCACTGGACACACCATCGACTCTCTCTGGTGGAATAATAACTATATCAACATGTTTTTTTCAATGGCAGACACTGCATCTGAAGCCTCTGCAAGATGAGAAAACTGAAAAGTATCATTATTTTCGCTATCTGCATCAGACTGTATAATGGCATTTGAAAAAGGCATTATACAGAATGGGTGATTAGTGCGTAAATTAAAAGTCTAAATTTTCTCATAATTATTCTTTTATAAATATGGACAGTAGCAATGCACTCGATGTGGAGCTTTCACTGCATTTCTCCATTATGTTCCCAACATGGCAACAGTACTTCTTGTGAACCATTGTTCCCATTTGCGAACATAAAATTTTAAAAATCTACCTCAATACATTTTACTTTTACGTGCACCTCTGGCATAGCAGTAGCTACATTATGCTACACTTAAATCACATATACATCTTAGCCATTTAAATTTACTTACCATAAGCGCGGACGAGAAACCGGACGCAACCGAATGTTAACAGAAACCCGCAACTTCAAAGATGGATCCCGCACATAGACATTTCTGCAAACTCACGATTAGGCTGGAATATTTCTGAGTCAAAAGTGGGGCGCGGTGGTGTAGGGGTATGTTCGGTGCCGTGCAGCCGGAGGGTTGCAGGTTCGAATCCACCTCAAGCCGCCGCGTAGGGACCTTGAGCAAGTCCTTCGCGCACAATTGCTCTGCAATATAATTACTTCTGCGCCGCCGAGGCGTGTGCACTTCTGAGCTTGGGGCGACCTTAGTAAGAAGGGCGATATCAAAGATCAGTTGTATTGTATTGTATTGTAAGCTGTTTGACTTAAATTCATCTTGGCGTTCCCAAATGAGAACAATGGGCTTAAAATCGTTCGAATTTGATCTGTCAAGGAGGACTTCAGTTGTCACTCGGCCATATGTCTCATTTGATAATAGAAGTCAAACTTACCGGATTGGCAGCGATCGCCGGTGTTTCCAGATGGACATTGGCAGACGTAGCCATTCACTTTAGGCAGACACGATCCTCCATTCACACAAGGACTACTGTCGCAGTAGTTGATTGCTGTGAACAAAAACTAATTAATAATGATGATACTAGTGGTAAAATAATAATGATAACAATACTGATGATGATGATAATAATAATAATAATAATAATAATAATAATAATAATAATAATAATAATAATAATAATAATAATAATAATAATAATAATAATAATAATAATAATAATAATAGGGCCATTCCGGATATTTTGCATTCTAGATAGTTAATATTCCAGTCCCTGAGGGATCCTGTATACCTCGGGGCAAAAAAATAATAATAATAATAATTAGTGATGATGATGATGATGATGATGATGATGATGATGATGATGATGATGATGATGATGATGATGATGATGATGATGATCATGATGATAATATCAAAGCCAGAGAGTCAATCCAATGAGATAGCGAGATAACATACGGTTGATAAGTCACTTAATTGCTGGACTCCGTTATTCTCCATGCACATGACTCCGTGTAGACGCGGGCAACCTAACCTCGGATATAAATCTGCTTACTTATTTTGTTAACGCATCATATTGCTCATCAGGAAAATCTATTAAATCTTTCGTATTTGAATTGTCTATGGAGGACTTGATGAGTCACTCGATCAAAAGTCTGATTTGATACGAAAGTCAAACTTACCGGATTGGCAGTGGTGGCCTGTGTATCCAGGCGGACATTGGCAGACGTAGCCATTCACTTTAGGCAGACACGATCCTCCATTCGCACAAGAACTACTGTAACAGTAGTTGATTACTGTGAGCAAAAACGAGAAATCCTCTATAAAATAATTGTTGCTAGACATGTTGCAAGCAGCATCCACCTCATAGCGACAATATACAAAACAATATACATCAACTCTATGCGATTTCTGCACGCCAACAACATCAGATTTGTAGAAGATTATTCCGTATCTGATGGAGAATGTTAATCCCAAGAGCTGCAATAATCGTAATCGTAATCGTAATCGTAATCTCCAAACTTCTAAAGCGCCACTCGAAAGCCAAGCGCAGGGCACCAGCTTATTCACGAGCGCTGCATAGTTACTGACAACTAACAGCGTGAGCAATATGGCTGCACAGGATAAGCTCAGGGAAGTGGAAAATGAAGGATTGAATACTTTACTCTCAAAGGTCAAGAACAAGTTGTGAAGAAAAGGGAAATTCCGTACGAAATGTTCAGCGTTGGACGAATTGCTGCTGTGTGCCAAATCATGAGAAACACTGATTTTCTTCAAATCCAATCTTTTAACTTATAAAAGGACTAGCATTTGTACCCGGCTTCGCCCGTGTTTTCCCAGGCGTAATTTTCAACGGCTGCAAATAAAGGCTATTTGCTTACCTACTATATATGCTGACGGGCTTCAAATATTTAAAATGTCTATATAATTATCTGAAAGATATTTAGAGGTGAAAATAGATGCTTTTCCCGTGTACTACACGGGTTATCTCTACCTTATTATAGGCGTATTATTTGTTCCCCGGGCTAAATAATTGTAATAGACAAAGCTCGGCCGCATTTCGAAATTTAAAATGCCCATATATCGGCATTTAAAGTAACTTGCGAGCTTAAAATAGCCGTATTCTACCTTATATAGGCGTATTATTTGTTCCCCAGGTTAAATATAATAGACGAAGTTCGGCCGTTCTCCTATAACCTCTGACAACTTTTTTTATTTCCAGAAGGACAATGCATATGACAATTAACAACAGTTTTAACTTCACTATTACATATCGGTGCATTGGCTAGGAAACAGGGGAGACCCAAAAGGGGCACAAGCCCCGCTTAATTAGGGTAACCCTTTTTTTTACAATAATCAATTATGGCTGGTTAGTCAGTTGAAAGAAAGAAACGTTCACATCGTTGAGCTAGTTCTCTTATTTTCGAGTTTTTGTTCCATAAGCGCTCGAAATTTTTCGTGGCGAAGTCGTAGTTTTATGACGAATGCACCTGATTTGCATATTTAGGCCCGCGTGACGTCAGACCAATGTCCGCCGTTATTGATATTACTTCGTACAATTTAATCATTTCGAAACTTAAAAATATCCATATATCGGCATTTAAAGTATACTGCGAGCTGAAATAGTCGTGTTTACCTACACATTCTTATAAAAAGGTTTTGTGAAATTTTTCATAACGCTAGAACATTACGTTTCGGACCCTTTAGCTGGGTTACGGAATGACAAACTCTCAGAATTATATATAAGATATTCTTTAGACGATCGTCGTATACATCGTCCGAATAATGTGTGCGTGCTGATTAGGTTAGGCGTGACAGGGAAAATAAGCCGAGGTCAGACTGACAGAACAGGACTCGGCAGATAGATTCAGCGAAGAATATTGCAGAAACTTAGTCCAGCCATCGCAAACACTCTCGTAGGCACAGAACAGTCTTCACTTGCAACAAGGTTCAATAAGGCAAACGGGGAACCACTTCGGAGAAGTAACCTTTTTTGCAAGTGCTGCCTAAGCGTAATCGTCCCAGAGAACGTGGTTACCCACACTGTTTGGACTGGGTAACCCTACTCCCACATTTTCATGCCGCGAATAATGCCCATCTCAATCTAACTTCCCAGATCTGCTTCCAGTTGTGCTTCTCTAAGTATTGCTGATTTGACCAACTTTGCACAGATAAAGCAGGTAGGCAGACAAACAATCAGAGTAAAAGACCGATAAATGATTTTACTGTAACTATTTAAGTACGGAAGTGCTTAAGATGCGCTTCTGTACTACATAGAAGATTATTTTATTATTACGAATTAACCAAGCGTTACTATCTATAGCGCTGAGCATTCGTATATATAGGTATATTTCACAACCGGAGGCAAATTAGATAAATTTCCGTCTTCTCCTTTCGGTGACTTACACAAAGTGTAAAATTATAATTTTTTATTTTTAAATATATCATAGGGCATAAGTTAGTTATAAAGAATTATTTCTGTTATATAATTTAAATGATTAGTATGAGAAAAATTATAAAGTCCAATAATATTTTAACCCGAAATGCATTGTCCTTTCTAATGGTGCGTCAATACAACGTTACGTTAGGATAACAGTTGAAGCGCTGAACTGATGTTTTAGAATTTTTAGATCATTAACTTACATATATATCCATTGCTCCATATGGTTTTTATTAACTTATTAACGAACTAAATAGTTAAAAAATAAATAAAACCCTCTGTCTTCAAATATTGCTTACAACTCCGTTACGAATGGGTTTCTGCCATCTGTGGAATAAATTGAAAACTCAATTTTTTTTGAATTGACAGCCTCGATAGCAGGGAACATTTCTGCATTAATTTTACCAAAGAGAAATCAATATGGATGTTTGCTTCTGTTGACAATTTTCGAAAATTTATCCCGTAATGTCATAGTATAAAAAAGATTTACAACTCCGTGACTGTAATTAATGCATTTTGCGTATATATATAATTTTTTTCTTTCAAAAATAATATTGAAAGTGACAGCCTGGCCATTATAAACTAACTATTTTTATATCTTAACTCGCCCGGTAAGCGTGGAGACCTAATTATGAATATTTTACAACTCCGTTACTACAACTCCGTTACTTTATTTTTCTATTAAAATGAATTTATTTAATGGTACATGTAGATAATTTATCGTAATAATAATTTAGGTTGCTGTGTAATAATTTAATGCACACTTAATACTAATTATTAAGTATTATTAATCACTAATTATAAACAGTGGCGGTATATTGCAATGCGTATTTATTGCGTAACGGAGTTGTAAATATTTAGGAATCAAAGTTGTATGTGTTTCTCATAGTGAAAAAACTAAAATGAAAAATTATGCCAAATCTGTCAAATTTAAGCTCTGCTCAATATTAAGTATGCTTCAGCACTGCCATGCAAATATTTGTGTACGAATTTTTTTAATTTTTCATGACTTTGTTTTTCTCTAATTCCATTTCTGAATTTGCCTCCGGTTGTGAAATATACCCATGTAGGCTAACTTCGTATGTAACTTGCACATTTGTACGAAGCACGTACACAGAAACTGTCTCTGGGAGATTCGAATCCGAACAAAGCGATCGTTCTAACCAATAGGCTACCGTGTTCCACAATCAGCTGCCTTGTCCCACTGCCGCAATGACATTGATTGATCGATTGAGGCTGGTTGACGCCTTGTGTATTATACATTGGCACGATAGAAGCTACTAATTAATAATGATGGTTGTAGCAGTAATAACAATAATAATAATAATACTAATACCATACTGCTACTACTACTACTACTACTGCTACTACTACTACTACTACTACTACTGCTACTACTGCTACTACTACTACTACTACTACTACTAGTACTACTACTGCTACTGCTACTGCTACTGCTACTGCTACTGCAACTGCTACTACTACTACTACTACTACTGCTACTACTACTACTACTACTACTACTACTACTACTACTACTACTACTACTACTACTAATAATAATAATAATAATAACTAACTTCGTATGTAACTTGCACAGAATAACAATCTTCTCCAGCAGTCTACGGACTTTTTAGGCCACCTGAGGGATCCTTGATACCTCGGTAATTAAAAAAAAATAATAATAGTAGTAATAATAATAATAATAATAATAATAATAATAATAATAATAATAATAATAATAATAATAAAAATACGACGTGCGCGTGGAGGCGATGACGCAACGCTGGTGCGAGCCAGGTCACACCGCCGGACAACAGCGTGGCCCACAAACAGTCGTACTGGGACAGACCGCTTGTGATAAAAGTGGCAGATTCACTGGACACCGCGCACGCCGACCCATACCATCAAGCGCGTCTCAAAGCAGCCGCGGCATCCCACACCGGTGACTGGCTGTTTGCACTTCCGGTCTCGTCTTGTGGCCTGCGGCTGGACGACGAGGCGGTGAGAATAGCGGTGAGCCTCCGTCTTGGGGCAGGCATATGCGAGCCACATGCATGTCCCTGTGGGGCGGTGGTAACGGCGGATGGGTCGCATGGACTATCATGCAGCCTCGGTCCGGGAAGGATCGCCAGACACGCCGTTCTCAACGACCTGATCAGCCGCAGCCTCACGCGCGCGGGCATCCCCAACATCCGGTTTGTCGAGAACGGACGGAAAGCGACCTGATGGATTGACGCTGATTCCATGGTGCGGTGGACGTAGTCTTGTTTGGGATGTCACCGTGGCGGACACCGTGGCTCCATCGTACCTAAATGCAACGTCTGCCGCAGCAGGAGCGGCAGCGGAGCTGGCTTCCACCAGAAAGAACGTCAAATACAGCCAACTCCCCGCATCCTATTTGTTTTTGCCGCTGGCCTTCGAGACCTTGGGCCCCATCAATAACAATGGTCTGGATTTTATCAAAGAATTGGGAAAACGCCCTACTCTACTTACCAGAGACCCCAAACACTATCCAACGCTTTAACGCCGTGGCTTTCCGTGGCACTTTTGCCCAACCAGAACTTGTCGAGTGAATGCCGTTCCAGACGCCCATCTTATTGTCTCCGGACATTTTTTTTAGCAGCCTGAGGGATTAGAACTACCTCGGGTAAAAAAAATAATAATAAAAAATAATAATAATAAACAATAACTGACTAAGTAATTCTGCCAAAGATCGAACGTGAGCCAATTTACCTGCGGAGCAGTCCTGTCCGGAGTAGCCAGGCGCACAGATGCAATATCCACCGTTAGGTTCATCGATGCAGGTGCTTCCGAATGCACAGGGGTTGCTTAGGCAATACATGTAGCTCGGATCTGAAAATAACTAGTGTAACTGTTTCCAACGTAGATCCGATGTCAGAATACGCATTCGAGGGTCAGATATCAAAATATTAATGTGAGAGAAGAAAAGATGTCATAGTAGCATATTCTGGTCGCGTCAGAGTTTTGAAGAATGATGCGTGGGTAACATGCTTCATGAACTCATTTAAAAAGAAAAAAATCTGTACTATGAATTTAAGCCAAAAATAAGTGTTGTGTTACGGTATTTAGTTACTGTGGGCAGCTTTTGACTTTTAAATAGCCAAATCTTGAGTTTGCATAAATTCTTATGGGCCGTAGCAATCTTTGAAGTTGTGAGTTTTTGTCAACATTCGGTTGCGTATGGTTTCTCGACTGCGTGTAAGATGAGAGAATTAAAAATTTTAAAGTGTATACTGTGATTTAAGCGTAACATAATGTAGCTACTGTTATGACAAAGATGCATGTAAAGATCAAATGTATTGAGGTAGAAATGTTTAAAAAATTTGTAACGGTAATATCGATGGATTTCTTCAAGGCCTTCGATACGGTTCGCCATAGTACCTACTACCTTGCTTCCCAAACTCGGCTTGCTGGACTTCCAGGATGAAATCTACAACTAGTTTGTAAACTACACTCAAAATAGAAAACATATCACCAAGCACCTAGGCCTGTTATTAGCTGCTGCCGAGATTACCGCCCGTGTAGTTCAAGGCTCCGGGATAGGACCAGGGCCCTACATCGTCGGCGCCTCCATCCACTGTATAACTACAAAGTCATGCTTAAATATACGTTGACGATACATCTATGCTCGTCGGCTCTAGTAAAATAGTAACAGCCACAGAAGAGTTTGATCAAATATCAACATAGACTCAAGACAACAACCTCAATTGATCTAGGACGCGCGAGTTACAGGTAGCCTAGTACCCGAGGAGGGTAAGGTGTACAAGTTCGCATAGAATTAACTCTATCCGGGTACTGGGAGTGACCATCAGCTCTGACCCCAGCATGACTCCACATCATTCTGAGGTACTGTTGTCCTGCGCCTCGTCAGTACGCTCTCTGAGTTCTGCGATCTCACGGCCTCCCCCTCACGCCATCCAAGAGTTCCCAAGGATGACCACAGTCGCATCTTTGATGCATGGATCGACAGACTGGTGAGCGTTTACCCAAGCACGTGACCGGGCTAGGATCGAGAAACGTTTGGAGAGGCTGAAGCGAACGGATTTCTCCCTTAAATCGCCTCTGGTGCGCAGCAACTGGCCGTTGTGGCCGATGATTCCCTCTTAGGGCCATAATCTCTTACCAAAACCACGTGCTCAAAAGATTTCTACCCGAGTCTCGCAGCAACGGCTAGAAACTCCGAACTTGGACTCATGGGTACAAACTGCCACCAAAGGACGACAGAGACTTCAGATCCAGACTCCATTATAGGAACATGTACTGATATGATTGAATAACACTTGGGCTGGTTTGACTAGTTGAACCCGCTGGCCTGTCGCCCCAGAACCGCAGCACATTACTTTATCATGTATATTAAGTTGCGGTTGTGTCAACTTGGATTTTTTCTAAAAGACGAATTTGATTAGTTTCGTTGTTGTTGTTGTTGTTGTTGATGATGATGATGATGATGACGATGACGACGACGATGATGATTGATGCTCTCAACAAAGATAGAGATTTGTATGGAGGTGTTATGAATAAAGCGAAGAATAATTAACTCGACTCTCCAGTTCCCGATATTCGAGCCCCAATTAATCCCGATTTAATCATGTTCTCAGTGAGTTGAAGACTAAGGTTATGTCAAATATTAATTCTTTAGCTCATTGTTTAATTAGTTACATACTTCCGCAAGTAAAGAAACATGCGAGTGAAAGATTGGAATCGTTGAAGTCAGATGTAAAGAGTCTCTGCGAAAACCAATACAAAGGAGTTCGAAATTCGAAAGACTGCATCGGCTATTAAAGGATTTAGGCTACTAAACAATATACGATCAATGGCTCTTCCTGAATTGATGCGGTGTCTTTTCTTAACGCCGATAGGCCGCAAGTGGTTATTCTGGTGTCAAGAAGTCGTCAGACAAAGATTAATTTGGTTCTTACATGTGCTATGGAGCGCGTTAATATGAAAACCGGAGAAGAAGAATCCGCACAGGGCTTATTCTAACGTGCAGCCAGACACAAAGTGTGTAGTTTGGAAAGAAATTTGTGCAGTTAAAAATCAGATTTTGTGCAGTTATTTTTTGTAGATCTAATTGTATAAACCAACAGTCCCCAGACCCAGTGGTGTAACGAGGGGGCAGGACAGGGGGGGCGCAAAATTATACAGAAGCCTTGAAAACGATAGGCTTGAGGGGGAAAAGTTTTTTAAAAAACTGTGGTTACTACTGTATATCACTTTAATATCGGTCCCCCTCGAAAATTCTTGTTACTACCCCTCGAAAATTCTTGGAAAAGCCTCGTTACTACCCCCTCGAGAAAATGCTTGGAAAACACTCACTGCTCTTCCCTGGTCGTGAACTTTGATGGGTACCCCCGAGAACCCTCGATTTCCCCCCCCCCCCCCCATAGCAAGGGGAGTAGATTAAACACTGCCCAATTCGTACCTCATGTGCAGTTAATAAAATTCCTTAGAATAAGCCCTGAATGCGGCAAATATTCCATTCGTCTCGAAGACTAAAGTTATTTTAGATGCCACCGATATTAAAGTGATATACAGCGATGCAGTGAATAAGATCTCAGAGACTATGGGAAGTTTTCAGATGCGGGAGAGTAATTGGAGATTCGTAGCTGCTGTAAATGTCAATTATACTGCTGCTTATGAACCATTAGAAGGAAGTTCTTAACATTCCACTTTTGGCTTTTTGACTGGCTGGTTACATATAAAATGTCCCGAGCCGGTTAAAATTGGTAAATTCGCGTTAACCCTCTAAGGGACAAGATTTTTTTGGTCTGCAAAATGTTCAAAACTAACATAAATACATTGTCTAGGGTTCTCCTGTCAACATAATGTAGTTTATTTTATACTTAGTAGAACACATTTGCATTATGGCCACTTTTATTTTATGGGACAGATATGTCCCATTGTCCGTTAGGCAGTAAAAGTACATTTTTGTGCTATGTTGGACTATGTTGATTAAATGTCAGAATATGATCATGTACCACGTAGCAACGAATTTAATTGAACAGATATGATAGGTAGATAGTTAGTATGGAACTTGGTGAAACAGTTCCGGTCACTATGCAAACATAGAGCAACATGGAACACTGAAATCTTGACCGGTTACCTTTTCCCCTCTTGTGACTAAGCTTGCATCTCTTCCTGTGGAGCAAGATGTGAGGCAAATGATCATGTATCAACACTGGAGACTCCTTTCTTTGATAGCTCCAGTCGGAAAAGCATTCCTCCTGGAAGTTCAAGTACCTATTAGACCATGAACCACCTGCTGTCTGAACTCTAAATGTGTTTTTGGTGTCTGTTGGGAGACTTGTTCAAGTAGCCATTCACCACTGCTTTGTCCAGGCTATAAACGTCACTCTCAGATAATACTTCTATCGGCATCAAATTCTATTACATAATACGATTTCAGCTGGTCTTCCAGATCCACTCCTCCCACATATTTGTTGTATTCTTTCACCCATGATGGAACGTTGATAGCAACCTTTACAGCGGAACCCTTCTGACGTCTATCTATAGGTTCTGTACCTCCGGATGGTTCCGAATTGGATATGAGATGGACAGCCTTTATGTCCATCCACATGAAAAAGTTAAACTGCTTGTCCGTTGTTTGGAGGGACTGAATGTCTCCTCTTGTTTGCTTGCAGGCCCTAGGCATATTTGTATGTATGTATATTTGTATGGATGTATGTATGTATGGATGTACGTATGCATGTATTTATGTATGTATGTGTGTATGTATGTCTGTATGTATGTACATATGTATGTAGGTATGTATGTGTATATGTATGTGTATATATATATGCATGTACATATGTTTCTATATAATTATGCATGTATGTATGCATGTATATATCACACTGGGAGTGCCTCTGATTGCTGTGAACTGCGAGAGGCGCTATATAAAATTGATAGATACAATACAATACAATGTATGTACATATAGATGTATATATATGTAAGTATATTATGTATGTATCTATTGTATGTGTGAATGTGTGTATGTATGTGTGTAAGTGTTAATGAATTTATGTATGTCTCTATATATGCATGCATATATGTATGTATGTATGTATGCATATATATATATATATATATATATGTATATGTGTGTATATTAGGGGTGTCCACGAATACATGGGGGGAAAATATTTTTCTCCGATTTGAATGCACATAGGCTCATTTTGTTCCTTTTACAATATTATATCATCTGCCAAAAAGTTCAGCAATTAAATAACTTTTAGAGGTTGCTCAATGAGGCCAAAGTTCTAGATGTGAAGAACGGCACCAACACAGAGGATCCATTGGCAATGTTGACAGGATTGCAGTCTGTGTTACAGGACATAATGTAGGTAAGGAACTCGGAGTAATAAAAGTTCCTTCTATAGCACACTGGACAGGCACAAAGCTAAGGCTGCATTCCAGTTGTTGAATCTCTGTGATGTTGCAACAGATGTTTTAGGCATGTGCTTTGATACAACGGCGTCAAACACAGGGACAAAGCGTAGCGCTTGTACTTTGCTGGAACATTTGATGCAGACAATGTGTTGCGCTTAGCATGTCAACACTACATGCATAAGATCATCATCGGTGAAGCCCGTGTAGTATTGCATGGCCAGTCATGGACCAAACATTGCTCTTTTCAAAAGATTTTAGGAGTTTTGGCCAAACATCAACCAAGCAAACTACAAATCTTTGAATGATACCCGACTTGATTACGTGCTGCTGCAACAGCTTTGCGAAGAGTGTGTTCATTCTTGCAAGCTTTCCTGTCAGACAGTACCTCATATTTACCACGAGAATATTACAAAGAATTGAGCGAGCTTACACTTCTAATTTTGGACTGTCCTCTCCCAACTCCCAAACATTACCACTCCTGGCCGCCAGGAGCTTATCACATGGCAAGGTGGATGGCTAGTTATTTATTGCCTTAAAATCTACCTTTTTCATGATGAATTCAAGCTTACCACTAGTGAGTTGGAGAATCTTACAGAGTTTCGTATTTTGCAGCACATAGATCTATGTTCCTGCCTGTCAGGGACGGTATCTCATTCCACGCAGTGGGTGCCGACGCCACATTTAACGACATGCTGCTGTTCCAAATGATCAAACAGTACTCTGACATAAACAAGGTGTGTCACAGGCTGCAATTAAAAGCTACAAACCACCTGTGGTACCTTGGACTTGTGCCACTGTCATTGTTTTCTGTGAATGTGTTTTCTGTGAAGGTTTCCATTGAAGATAAAAGTTAATGGTTCAATCAATGATCCAGAGTGGAAGTGATTGGAACATTCGCAGGATTAAAGCAACACATGACCAGCTGGAGAATAAGACATTGCATGAACTGGTGACTTCCTCTTCATCTGCTGCCTTGATATCTGTTGGAATAAGCATAGCAACATGTACTTTGTCAGTCGACGATCCAGATGCCTGGAATGAGATACCGTCATTGACACCAGCATAACAGCGTCAAGTCGCTGAAAGTTGTTAATGACTCACATATAGCAGAGCATTCAGTGACTTTGATGAGTATAAACTCAGTACATTTTACCAATCGATCACAGAATCAGAGCAAGAAATGCAGAAGTTAATCGAGGCTGTTGATGACAACAGGAAGCGAATACCAGATGCTCGAAACAACACGCAAAAGTCTTACAGTCTTTGGTAGCTTATTAACACGATTTCACAGCATCCAGGATCTGGGAACAGTGAGGCTCTACATTACTTATTAGTTACATGACACTTTTAACTGAAAGCTACGAGCCTCCATGATTCAAACTATGATTTCATCAGTGAAACTTTTATTTCAAGCTTTGTTTGTGCACAGCTGCTATTAGATTGCATTAGCGATGCGTTTTTATATGTTGAAACTTCAGCCTCATTGAGCAACCCCCAAATGTTGACTTAGGGACCTGAAATTGTGCATGAAATTTTATTTCTGGATAAGCAACAATATTAGAGGGTGTGAAAATTTAAATTCCCAAAAAAATTATTTTGGACACCCCTAGTGTATATGTGTGCATATGTATGTATAATATGTATGTATGCATGAATGCAAGTATGCATCAATGCATCTATGTACGTTTTTACAATGCCTTTTCATGTAACAGGCATATTGTACATGCAATTTATGACACTGCTTATGGGACAATGGGACATATATGTCCCATTGAAGATTTTGACACTGCAAAATCTTCATGGGACATATATGTCCCATTGTCCCTTAAGCAGTGTCATAAATTGCATGTACAATATGCCTGTTACATGAAAAGGCATTGTAAAAACATATTATGTCCCATGAAGATTTTCTTCCAAATCTGCAAGACTGTGATAGGAATGGTTGTTGTCATTGAATATCCTCTTTTGTGAAGAGTCGATGTACATTATTTAAAAGTTTTGTAATGTATTATTCCCCTGTGAGAAAAAATAAAAAATGACAAAGTTTGTATTTTATTTAAAAAAATTAATAATCTTTAAATAAAAATATCTGGCCCATAGAATGTGTGGGAACTCATGGAAAGGTCATAGTAAGATTGATCAAATACTTAACAAATAAACAAAATCGTTAAACAAACCCATTTGCTCAATCTAATAAATCCAGGCATTTTTTTCTGACATGGGACATATATGTCCCATATCCCTTAGAGGGTTAAAAGCAATACGACATAACCTAGGTATAATGAAATAGCGCAGTTGGAGTTAATCAGCGAGTAATGATGGATTAACGCTTACGGAATTAGTAAGATTGCCAACGTTGTTACTTAACTACGAACATACTCCGTCATTTTTAAATCTTACAACGGCTCCGACTGCGTACCCGTATTACAGTGTTACGGCAACGACCAACCCCAATCACCATGTTTTAGGAGTACACGTGATGCAATTATATGTATACGATACACAAATTGGGAAATAAACTAGGACTAGGTCGTTGAAAATAATATAAATGATTCATTCATTCATTTGAAATTGTGAAACGATATACGAAAACATTTGACACAACCGATCATGAAGTTCACACCGCTACCACTACTCACACCAGGATCAACTTAGCCACTCGCAGGCTTGGTTTACTATTCGCGACAATAGCACCTGAACCCAAACAGAAGAAGGCCCAAGGAACCTGCAGTGTCTGCCACTCAGTCCGACAACTTCACACATTGGACGTCTTGGCCCACCAATACTGGCCTAGAGTTAATCCCTGCCTGTGTTCGCGTCAGCTCCCACTTGTCTACGGAACCCGCGAGACGCGTGGCTCAGCGGCCGCCGCAGCGCAAGAGGGCCTCGAGTCTGACATTAGTCACCAAGCTCAGACGATCGACGCACCCGCTGCTCTGGATCCGGGTCCATAAGCCCAATGCAAAATCTCGGCCTCACACGGGGTCTGCTCAGACATGTCCCCAGGGGCGCCTAGTCGGGGGCTGGCCACCTGGGGCGCGGTGGTGTAGGGGTATGTTCGGTGCCTTGAAGCCGGAGGGTTGCGGGTTCGAATTCACCTCAAGCCGCCGCGTAGCGACCTGGGCAAGTCCTTCACTCGCAATTGCTCATGCTCTTCGGCGTGAAACTCCGTTTCAGTGTCCGCGCTGTAGTCGGGAGCGCCTCTGAGTAGAAATCTTGAAGGGGCGCTATAACAAGTTCTCATACATACATACCTTCTAACCGACGTCGTGGAATCTATATTGTCGGACCACGCGGGCCTCGGGGTGGCGGCGAGTCCTCGCCTTTGCAGCGCGGTTTTGGAGGTGCCGCTGAGGAGTCGGCGTCGCAACCTTACGTCACTCGTCAAGAAACGTGTCGCCTATTTCCACGGCAGATAATCGAGTCCGGCCGAAACCCTCTTCGAGCCACCCGCGGACACCCCCGGCGAACGTAGGTTCCCGGCTCGAATGGAAGGTGGGCTGTGGCGGCAGCGGTAGCGGTAGCCGACAAACTGTAAGACGGCAATATCAGTGCGGCAGCCCTCATCCTCTGCTCTAACGGCACCCCAACGCCGATTAACGAGGAAACACTAGAACTTCTGCGCCAAAAGCGTCCTGCCCCGCCGCCGGCATTGCCACCTTGCCCACAACGAGGAGACATCTCTTCAATTCCGCAGATTCGTCATACAATTGCAGGAAAGTTCGCAACAGGGCGATCCCTTGTGACTCTACTGCTTGCCGTCTGTTGTGGCTCATGGCCTCCGGATGGCTCGGCGACCTTACCCTGGGCGGCGATCATGTGGTGGTGGAGGCGGATGCTGAATTTATCGCTGAGGGGGAATGCTCGCATTTGGGTCTCGCGCTCAACTGTACCAAATGCGAGCTACTTGCCTCTTTTTTCGACTTCAACGATACTCACCGGGGCTCCCCGACACAGTTCCCCTAGTCAGCCCCGATCTCATCAAAGACAGCATAAAATAGCTGCACAGATGAGTCACATGACACACTGTCAAACAAAATGTAGATTTGAATATCATCGGCATAGAAATGATATCCTAACGAATGATTATCCAGCAATGTTCCTAGGGGTGTGGTGTATAATGAAGACAAAAGAGGACAAAGCACAGAACCCTGATATAATATCAAGACACAACAAACTCACAAGTAGTTGATATTATATTATATGTGAGGAGGCTGAAAGAGGCCGGAGTAATACATCAGCTCAGCTAAATATTTTGGGGGCAAGATCCCCTTGTGCCTTGAAGACCAAAATGAAGATTTTGAATTTAATGCCTGCAGAGAGAGGAAGCCAGTGCAGTTGTTCAAACATGAAGGTAGAAATGTGTAAATGTAGACATACTTTGTTCACTATCCCCTACTTAATACACCTGATACGTTAGACTGTTTCTCCGACTTCAACCTTAACATCGCCATTAGAGGTTCCCTAGCAGTCTACTTCTATAATGCATCTCACAAAGACACTAAAGATTTCTCTGTCGTCGGGGCTCTGATAAAGATATATGAGGGGCACTATATAAATGCTTCGAATCAATGAATGAACAACTGGATATAGTTCCAAACGGCTATTTACATTCCAGTTTTGGACGCGACAGTTAAATCTTCATAATTTTGACTGAGTAGTTCTATCTAGATGAGATTTATGGTACATGAGGAGCGCCGAAATTAACATGACCTGTTGTCTGCACATTCGTAACATTCAGTAATTTGCATAAATTCTCGTAAAATGCTTGCTGAGCTGGAAACTGTATAGAAAATATTTGACAGATAACTTACTGACCTTTACTACATCTTTTACTTCCATGATTCGTATAAACATCATAGCAACAGCAGTCGTAATCTACAAAAAGTCGACACAATTGCCCATTGATGAATCACATTCTCTGTCACGGGCACCGAGGAGGCATTCATTGATATTTCTATTGGAATATTTCTAGCATTGGACGCAAATGCATTGAAATTTTCCACCCTTAACCCACGCATCCTTTGCTGTCTTCTCAGTGATTTTATTATCATTAGTTTTAATTAGATGCTAAGATCGCGTCATATGGTAGGATAAACAGATGAAATCGATTTAAGTATAGCAACTTCACTAGATACAAAAGGGGTTTTTAAACGCTAGTTGATTTAAAAATGTTACATTGTAACACTATAAGGCTCCTTACAGTGTTTGAATCATAGGCCTACTGTAATCAGTATCTAGCAGCTCGTGCGTTCATACATACATATTATATAGATTGATACATTTATACGCAGAGGCGCGTTTACCAGTAGGCGCAATATGCGCGCGCCTATGGCGCCAAAATCTCCGAGGGCGAGGGCTTCCAAACGAATGAAAATATTTTGTTCATTTGGGCTAATAGTTAATTTTTGTGTAAAATAACATCAAACTTATTAGCAACAAACCGCAAAGGTCGTCTGTTGCAGTGAAGGCCTACGTTTGTAAGTTTTAGTCCGATAATTCCGTCATTTTAGTGTTTAAAACTTTTATTAGTGTTTATAACCCGTAAGTTACAGTAAATGAAATTTTAATTATATTAAATATTGATTAAAATCTGACGGAATGAAACGTTGCTATCATTCTGGAGCTGCAAAACGAAAAAAAATGACAGTAGGCTCTTGTGGAATTCGTTGTAATCAATCAAACAATCAATCAATTTTAATTGATCAGAAATAGGCTGACAAGTACGCTACTTATACACAAAGAATAAATGTTGCAAAGCAAAAAGCCACCAGCAAATCTCTGCAGGATCAACGACTGTGTTTGTCGAAACTATTTGAATTATTTAATTCTTTAACAACTTTTGTTTAAAACATCAGAGAAAATTTCCCAAAAATAGTGACGGAGCAAAACTTAAACTTGGTATTGAAAGCATTGAATATGAAGACGAACAGCCACAGCACGATCAAAGAAAACGTACATTGTTTTTTTACGTAACTGCGTAGAATGACGTCATATTGAATGACGAAACAATTTATTGTTGGCACCTTAAACGTTGTGTGTGACAAGTTAGTTGTGGAACCAGGAAACCGCTGGAAAGCTTATGAAGGCATCAACAGCCGGTTTGGACTAGCCTATTTTTGTCATTGGCAATCTCCAATCTAACAACGGAAGCACTAGAAACATGGTTGAAACGTTGATGGACACACACAAGGATGATAATGACTTTGACATGATCGAGGATGAGCTTGACCAGTTTATGATCCTGGTCAAACATGACAACATCAAAAATTCCATCGATAGGCCTATGTATCAACTCGTGGTACATGGGGTTATCCCGTAGTTTAGGTTGGTAAATTATTTGAATGTCTGCAATGCGTACTTCACGTTGGTAAGTAAGCAGTATACCTATGTCCATGATAAATATCATCGATCCCGCGTCCATTTCATGAAGAAATTTTTGTAATCAATCCAGCTTCCATTTCATGAAAAAATGACCCAGCTTCTATTTAGCCCAAAAAAATTTCATCAATGGAACTTTTATTTAGGCAAAGAACTATTCTCATGGGTCCAGCTTCAACTTACGGAAACAATTATTTTCTTCAATACAGATTCTATTGCATCAAAAACTTAGTTTCATCAATCCAGCCTTTTCTATTTACGGTAAAAATAATTTCCACCAATCCAACTTCTATTTAAATACATAAACGGTTTCATCAATCCCTCTTTCATCTAGGGAAATCATTTTTTTCATCAATCCAGCTTTCATTTTAATTTGACGATATAAAATAATTTACCAACCTAAACTACGGGTTTACCATACATGGTCTACACTCTACAATCCACATTTCAAATGTGGAAACAATTTTGTGTATTTACCTTATGATACCACTAAGTAGGCATGCCGCCTAATGCTTCTGGAGAACGATCGTTTTATGTCGGCCCTACTTAAAAGAGTGAACAACTATGTCATAAGTTCCATTGATCAATGCAGTTTTGTTTTGCTCTGGATTGAATCTGCTGAAACAAAGAAGGCAAACTTTGACAAAGAAATTGATAATTTTACTAGGCTCAAATGCAGAAAGAAAGCCCTACAGTGGAATAAGTAAGCGGTGAATAGAATTTTAAAAAATCTGCTTTGGCATGTTTTGTAAATTCTCTTCTATTTCTATGACGCTGTTTGTGACTACTTGTGAAAAAAAGTAATACCGATTCAATTTCACAGAATTAATTTTTCAAGCATTTCTTGTATCATATAATATAGCATCGCTGCATTGCATTACAACAAGCGAGTAGGTTTACTGTACACTTAGGCCTATACATATTCTTCCGTTTTTTTTACTATAATCAAATAACTTCAATTCTTTGAAAATAGCTTCTATAACTAATCATAATTACAGTGTCAATAACACTCACAAAAACTTCGTGTGTTTTTGCACATGATAGGTAGAGCACAACCAGAGTCTCAGACTCTCAATCTATAAGTTCAAAAGGGACCCAAGAATAGGCCTATTTGCGGTTTTTCTGTAAACGCGCCTCTGTTCATACGTCTTAGTAGATCAATCTAAATGACATGAAGATTATGCAAATGCAGGGAAATTTGATTTTTACCTAATCTCCTTCTGCAGTACACATCTGTATAGGTCCATTGCATAAGCCATATCCAGAAAGCGTTTGTACTAATTCCAGACACGAACGTCGCACTACCCTCTCCGTTGCGACCATACTCCACGGCAGACATCCAGGCGGAATCGTCAAAATCAATCTCCTCCCAACCGGAATGATTGACGTTTGAACATTTCCAAGAAGAATTTGTCAGAACATAGTTATCACCTGTCGAAGCTAGAATGCCAGCCAGGCCCGCTACATTTTCATTTCTACCAAAAATCGCTATTAATCTCGTAAAACAAGGAAGATCGACAACGTCCGGTTGTGCATAGTTGTTGGCATTTGGAAGGTTAGTTATCTGTATGCCATCGATGTAGAGCAGAATCAAATAGTTATCGACCGTAGATTACGTTTTGGACAGCAGAACTCAGAAACAGATGTCGCATCCAATTCGACAACAGAGAGAAGAAGGAAAACTGAAGAAAATAAATTTAAAACTGAATAAACAACTACACAAACACGAAAAAGTTCAACAAACGCTGAACAAAGTCTTTAGATAAATTATTTAACATTCACTATACCTTTTAATTAGGAAATTCGAGTGTCCTGTGTAAAGCAAACGAGCCATTTAAGTCTATTTTGATTTGAATATAAGGGAACACTTAAACCTGCTAAATGGATTTAGGTAATCCCGTAGTTTATTTTATTAATTTGACTAATTTCGAAAAGCTTTATAATGTGCGTGTGCACGTGTAGCCTATATTAGTGTGCGCGTGTATGTGTGCGTTTGCTTGTGGCTGTAGCGTAATACTTTAGCGTCGTCTTGCAAAATGGATTAGACTTTCACGAATATTACACAACATAGAATGAGATGCAAACTAAGGCATCAGAACATCTTCTAGATTTTTCTATGAATATAATATCAATCAATCAATTGATCGATCATCGTGTCTATTGATCGCCATAGAACGTAAGCATCATATTAATGTAACAACACAATCATAGTACTTAGATAATTTAAGCAAATTAAATCTTAATAACAGTTAAATTTGGTAACGTTCAATGGATACTAGAAGTAGAAGTCCAAAAGGGACCATGATAGTCCCACTGATTAGGGCCACCTATGCGAATCACGTCAGTATTTTGAAAAAAAAACTGTTGTGATGAACATGTAAACATTGAAGATATTTAATAAGTCTATATATCAACAATGGTGTTTTTAGTTAAACCTTAACTTCAGTTAAATGCATAAACAAATTTATGGTAGTAACAAGTTAAATCAGATGTCTTGATATTGTTTCATAATAAAAAGTTTAGGGTCTTTATAAATTGGGGACTGTTTGGTATTTCACGAAGAGCCTGTGGAAGCCTATTCCATTATTAGGCCTATTCACTAGTTATTTTGATAGCAAAGTTCTTTGTATTTGTACCGGCAAATTCACCACTATATTGTGCACAGTTCTTGCAGGACAAGAATGTAAGTCCAAAACTAGGTCAAAGTAATTATAAAATGCATTCGGTAGAGTTTTATTCAGTGATGGGTACAAAAGTATTTTGAAGATACATTTCTATTTTCAAAATTCAAATTACCGTTTTGTTTTGCATTTTCAAAATACTTTTGAAAAGTATTTTGTAAAAGTATTTTCAAAATGTTTTTTAAAAAGTATTTTGGATAATTCAAAATATTTTTCCAAAATACTTTTCAAAAGTACTTTTCAAAATATATGTTACAAACCTTCTGCCAAAATTATTATTTTAATGCCATAGGGCTTAAGACCTCGACCAGAACATTCGATACCTTCTAGTCACACCAATTACTCGTGAACTTGTTGCATCAGGATATTTATTTCAGGGTTCTGTGCTTGGTACCCGTTTGCTGATATTAATTTATACACCACACCACTATAGGAACATTTTTGTTGGATGATCATTTGCTGGGATATCATTTCTCTGCTGATGATATTCAAATAGCATTTTATTTGACATTCTGTTAGTGACTTGTCTGCACAGCTGTTGTCTGCTGTAATTGAAGAAGCACAGTCTTAGACGGTGGTCAATAAGCTCCTCCTTAACCCATTGAAGACTGAATTTCTGCTACTGGACACTCCACAGCAAAAAATTTGATCGGCTTAAGTCATTGAAACTGGGTGACTCAATTGTTGAGCTGGAATGCATACGCTGCTCGTAACTTAGGCAATGGCTGTCCTTAATTCTACCACGTCTCTCACTGGCCATGTAAACGGTCATCGTATATGTTCATTCGTGACAAATGCGGAATTAGGCATAATGTGCCAATAACTTCAAGGATATGCATTGGTTTCCCATCGCCTAGATTACTGCAACTCACTTCTAACTGATATCATAAAGTTAAACATGCTGAATCTGCAGAGAGTTCAGATCTCCTTGACTAGAGCCATAGCTAA
This sequence comes from Aporrectodea caliginosa, assembly GCA_020284085.1. Taxonomy (NCBI): domain Eukaryota; kingdom Metazoa; phylum Annelida; class Clitellata; order Crassiclitellata; family Lumbricidae; genus Aporrectodea; species Aporrectodea caliginosa. The sequence goes on from JACEVL010001108.1 coordinate 205,707, forward strand.
TACATCCAAATATTAACATATAACCTCTGCGCTAAAATCATTGCAATTAGCTTCCTGTTTAGCAAAGAATTAGCTTCAAATTGAGTACGTATCATAGTTTATAAAACTGAATTCTGGCCAGCCACAATACTTGAAATCAGTACTGTTCTTCTTTCCCAGACTTATCGTCACTCAGCAAGGCCATCTGATAATTATCTTTTTCTGGTAAATCAATCAAGAACTGTTCTTTGTGAATGAGCTTTTTCAATTGCTGGACATACCTTTTGGAAATCTCTCCCTGTGTCTGTGCGCTCTGCTCAGGCGCTTATGTCATTTCGTTCTCAACTTACTTATCCACCACAGGCTGCCTCTCTGTCTTACGGACTGATCTTCTAAATAGTGACCTGATTACGGCTTTATATTGGTGATCACTTATGCTATGTAAATGTACACGCTAGCGAGTAGTGATAAAAGGTGCACAATCTTGATTTCTCAAAAGTGTTTAGAAAAACTTTTTTATAAAGTATTTTCAATATACTATTCTATTTTGTATTTTCAAGATACTTTTGAAAAGTATTTTATTTTGTATTTTCAAAATACTTTTGAAAAGTATTTTGCCCATCACTGGTTTTATTGGTGTAGGCTATTGGTACATGAATTCGGCTGCTTGTATTAATCATATCAGATAAAGTTTTAAGATACCTAGTTGAGTAAAAGCCTGATCTATTATAGAGATTGTATGGGAGCCTCATTATTATGCAAATGATTCTTTTTTTACAATACAATTAGTCTAGTAAGTCTTGTCGTGTATTTAGTTGCCCAGATCATGTTACAATAAGTTAGATAAGTAGATTAAAGAATAGTATCAAGTAAGAAGAATACCCTACAAATAGGCTCCTTAAATACGCCGATGACTGCTACCTTCTCATTCCTTCTTCAAATAGTGCTTCTGTCTCTATTGAACTGGACAATGTCTCCCGATGGGCTGCCGAATGTAACTTAACGCTGAATAAAAAGAAAACTAGTGAAATGTTGATCCGCCGCATAAGGGCGGGCCCTGGAACTTAACAACTCCATGCGCCACCCCAGGCCTAGGACTAGGGTTACCCGTATGGTGATTTTAGGAGTCACCATTTCCAACGTCTTAGTATTTGAAGACCACATCCCCCGAATATGCTGTCAGGCCCGCCAATCTCTCTATGCCTTGCGGACTCTGGTCGCTCGCGGCTTGCTAGGTCCGCTTCTTTTTGATGTCGTGCGTGCCACTACCCTGGCACGGATGCTTTATGCCTCGGCCGTTTGGTGGGGTTTCGCGGGGCAGTGCGAAAGGAACAGGCTTCAGACCTTGATACGTCGCCTGATTCGCTATCATTACCTTCCTAAGGACTCACAGTCCTTTGAGCAGTTATGCTTAATTCCCGCCTTTTCTCTGCTGTTCTGACCGATAAATGTCATGTGCTACATGCCTTGCTTCCTCCGGTTAAAACTTCCGTTTATTCTGTCCGCGCAAGAGGCCATGATCGTGTCATTCCTCCCGCTGATAGCCTGATGCGAAGAACCTACATCACTAGGATGATTTATAAGACTTGAATAAGACAGACTGGCTAATTGAGATTATTGCGACTGCTATGATGTGTGTACACCAAAATGCGGTTAGCAATTGGTTTATTAAAGGATATTCTTACTTACTTACTTCTGTACTAGTGGGTAGTAGATGGGCTAGTCAAGACATGATTCTTACATTTTTTTGCTATTTTCAACTATGTTATTATGTTCTCACTATGGTCGTTCCATGCAATAATATTATATTGGTGTATATAAATGTCTAGAGAGTTTACTTACTTTACTTGGGGAATTATAGTTCCATCTATCACGACTAAGTCTTGCTGAGATGGCTAAGGTTTGCTGTGATAAAAAAATAAGATGCAGTTGGTTTTATATATGTTGAGAGAGAGAGAGAGAGAGAGAGAGAGAGAGAGAGATTGGCTTTGAACCAGTCAGATACAGATTTTAGTTCGTTGTTTAACAATTGATACGACCTACATGCTTTCATAGGATTTGTATGAAGTGAATACATTCTGGTATGCATCGGCCGTTTGGTGCAGCAAACAGTACAAATTGGAGAAGAGAGGATGTATTTGGGGTTTTGCGGACGTTTCGTCAACGGACGATTCGTCAACGGACAGGTCGTCAAACGGTATCGATTATTATTTCTCGTTGACCAATAAAAGGATTGCTAGCCCATTAAACGTTACTGCAGGTGCGCAAAATAAATACAATTGAAGTTGGGTTGATGATAATAACTCTATCTTAAATAGAAGTCGGATTGATGAAAATAATTCTTGCTGAAAAAGAAGTTGGATTGATGAAAATAATTTTTGAGAAACTAGGAGTCGGATTGATGAAAATAATTCTTCATGAAATAGAAGTTGGAGTGATGAAAATATTTTT
>JACEVL010001109.1:0-2500 GCA_020284085.1 Aporrectodea caliginosa
ATAAATGTATACAACCTTCACCGCTCGCTGTAAATAAGTTCTCTAGTCATGTAAATTAAAATTACTAATTACATTAATCAAGTAAAAGTCTTCATCTTAAATTAAATGAAACATCAGCCTTTGCCAGTCACTTCCTCTCTCTGTTCGTTCTGCTACCTTGTGACTGAACTATAACTATATCGCTCTGCGACGAGGGGTTAACTTTTAGTTCCACGGGCGCGCGTGGCTACCAGACAACGCCGATCTCTCTCAGTTGTGGGCCCTTCCATCTGGAATGATCTCCCGCCAGAGCTACGTACATTACTCCTGATCAACCCAACTGGGTTTTATAAGTCACTCAAGTCGTTTTTCTTTAGTCGTGGCTGGGCTGGGAGCGCTTCTGAGTAGGTTTCTTGAAGGGGCGCTATATAAATTCTCATAATTATTGAATGAATGAATGAACTAACTAAGTTAGGATTAGTTCTAAAAGGATTTTGTTACACAATATTATTGAAATACAGGGGACAATAATAATAAAACTATATGATAGCTGTAATAATGTTAATAAGTTTGTCAACTTAAATGAGGTTAGGCACGAGAAATATGAATAGTATATAATACAAGGTGAGCAGTATGCAATGAGTTTGCAGCATCTGAGAACGGCTCAATATAAAAATACTCTGCAATTCTTCTTGAAATTTGCATTGTCTCACATGATTGAAGAGTCCGATTTTGAAAAAAATCTGTTTGTCTCAAAGAGTGTTACATCTGAAAAAAATATTTACAATAAATTCTAGGTTACGGTATTCAAGGCCATGTCAAGGTCAGAAAATGTTTTCTCTAGCATAAATCAGAGAAAAATGGCCAGATCTTGGCCAATAATTGTTGAAATCGACTAATTCTATCTTGTGTTTCTCGATTTGATGAGGGCTACCTGTGGTATGAAATAATATATTATGTAATATCTTGTGGGGCGCGGTGGTGTAGGGGTATGTTCGGTGCCTTGCAGCCGGAGGGTTGCGGGTTCGAATCCACCTCAAAGCCGCCGCGTAGGGACCCTGGGCAAGTCCTTCACTCGCAATTGCTCATGCGCTTCGGCGTGAAACTCCGATTCAGTGTCCGTGCTGTTGTCGGGAGCGCCTCTGAGTAGAAATCTTGAAGGGGCGCTATGACAAGTGCTCATACATACATACATATACATATAAAAAGCAAGGTTATTTTAAGGTCAAGAAGGTCAATTTCAGAGTAAAATCTGGGGAAATGACTATAATTCACCCAAATATTGTTCTACTTGGGTGATTCATTCATCAGTTTGCTCAGGACGATAAGGACTACATTCGAGAAGATATAGTTCTAAAAGGCTAACATAATCCAAAGTCATTTCATGGTCAAAAGATCAATATCAAGGAAAAGCTCAACCAAATAATGTACTATTTGAGTGATTCTTTCACCTGTTTGCTTGGGTCGATAAAGCTCACCCAAGGTCATTTCAAGGTCAAAGGTCAAAATCAAGGAAAATTGACCATAGCACAGAATCACCCAAATAAAACAACATTTAGCTGAGCTATAGCCATTTTCTACTGATTTTGACCTTTTGACCTAGAAATGACCTTGGCTCATGCTAGCCTATTAGTACTATATCCTCTTAAATGTAGCCCTTATCATTCTTATTCGTGCAGTACAGGAACGGTGATCTTATAGGCCCAATTACGCGACTTCCATAGGTCTTACTGTTACAGGTCCTATTATAGGCCCTACTCCATGCATGGTTTCTCTGTTTCTTCACACTCGCACGCAATAACATAGTCGCTCGCACACACGTAAGTGTAAGCGTAAATGTGCACTTTTTTCTATAGCGAACTGGTCATTTTTCAACGAAATAATCATTAACGTGCGACGTTTCCATTCGTTTATAATAATATTCATTGAAACCGGATCCAGTTGAGCCACTGAAACCGGTTTCTGCTGCATGCAATCTGTGAATCGTACGGCATTTATCACATTTTTCTTGATGCTTAATAAGATGCCGATCAAGCGAAGATTTTCGAGAATCAAAGGAATAACCACTGTGTATATATGTCATAGGCTGATATATAATAGTTTATATATATATGTTTATCATGTATATATATATATATGCAAGAGCTTCATATAAATATGGTACTTTGACATATATATATATAATTATATATATATAGATTTATGTAGTACTTTGGTACATATAATACTTTGATATATAGTCTACATGTATAATGACCGATACAGGTGCTTGGAATCGTGTCGCATTGAAAGCGCCAAGTCATCCTCTGATTGATCGCCTGCCAAGTCTCGGTCCAACCGTCCTTCGCTTCGTTGATCGATTACAGGCAGACTGCAACTGAGCAGCCCAACAGCATGTCCCACTCCCTCTCCTCATTTCCTTCGTTCGCTTTCTTTCTTCCTCTCTGTCTTTCTGTCTATTCATGTCTCTGTCTCTGACTATGTTTCTGTTTGACTCTGTCTGTCTCTGTCTGTCTCTGTC